>PVLD010008120.1:0-86358 GCA_004027595.1 Dinomys branickii | reverse complement strand
TCATTTAAACGGTTTTTCATGCTTTCAGCGTTAGTTTTCAAATCCTGGCATTCTCTTTGGACCTGTTTCATTCTTGGTAATTCATTCCTAAATTGCTCTTGTAACGTTTCCATTTGTTTCCTATTTTCTTCTAGTCTTTTGTCTATATCTTCTCTATGTGCATGGAACATTTCTTCCATCATTGTTTTCAGCTCGTTTTCTGTCTGAGAAATCATTGCGGGTAAGTGGCTTATTTCTGCTTTAAGCTCTTTTATGGCCTGTTGGAGTTGTTTCATTTCGGATGCAATCGTTTCATAACTTGCAGGTATTTGATTTCCTGGTTCCCCTGTATCCTCACATTCAAAACTTGTTCTGGGTGGGGTTGAGTTTTGAGACTGTGTTTTGTTGCTCTGTTTTCCCATTTTTGGGTATCAGATTCAAAATGTGGAGCTATAAATTCCCCAGGCAGTTCAGCAGGCAAAGGTCTGCTGCAGAGGCTGCTCCAATGATTCCTTCTCTTTGGGAGAATGTCCCTTAAGCTGTCTGCTGAGATTTCAGCCTCTACTCCCTACCCCGAGCCCTGGCTAGGGCGTATAAACAGGTCGCCGCCCCAGGCGTCTTGCAGACAGGCCACTCAGGTGTTCCTCCCTGGGTGGAGCTCCTTCCCCCCTCACAAATGCCCTAGGGGCGCCTAGCTAGCTCTTCCTACCTGGGAGATCCCGCAGCCCTTAAAGCTGTTTTGATGTCACTCACTGGGCAGAGCTTCTTCCCGACTCAGGAAAAACCGGTTAGAGCGCCCACTCAACTCACCCTGGGATCCCGCAGTCAGGAATGCCGTTGAGATGTATCTCCGTGGATCGAGCTTTTTCCCGACTCAGAAATCCCGCCGATCGCAGCCGCTCCAGTTCGCGCAGCGCCGGCTGCGGGGGCGGGGCTCTGAGCGGGATCCCGGAACGCTGCCCAGATTGGCACAATCTGTCCCAGTAGCACGTTCTCTGAGTTTCCTCCGCTCCGCTGCCTCCAACAAACCCTAGCCACAGCCGTCTCCGAGCCGATCGGCCTCAGGAGTTGGAGGCCTTCCTACCACCGCAATCGCTCTCTCAGCTGTACGCGATCTGAGCCGAGCTGCGGCCGAAGCGCCCCACCGATCTCTCGGGCGCCCAGCCCTCAGGATCCGCCCACTTCTCGCCGCCCAGCTTGTCCAGCCGGCCCTTTAATGCTCATGCCGTGGAGAGCAGCCCGATCAGTTGGAATTTTGCATCCACGGACTGGGTACCCCCGCACAAAGGATCGGTCTCTGGGAGAGATTCTCTCTGCCGCTCACCTGGTCGCCATCTTCCCGGAAGTCTCTTTCCATTTCTGAAATCCTCTTTGATCTCTTTTTCCAGAGTACAATAATTTTAAAATAGCACTGAGATTATATCTCATCACAGAAAGAATAGCTATCATCAAGAAATCAAGCAATAACAAATACTGGAGGGGGCTTTTGGGAAAAAGGAACCTTTTCCACTGTTGGTGGGACTGTAGACTGGCAAAAACCATTGTGGAAATCAGTGTGAAGATTCCTCAAAAAACTAGGATTAGAGGTCCCATTCAACTCAGCTATTCCCCTGCTGGGTATTTTCTCATAAGAACTGAAAATATCATACCACAGTGATAGGGGCTGGGGGTATAGCTCAGTGGCATAAGCGCTTGCCTGGCAAGCGCAAGGCCCTGAGTTCGATCCCTGGTACCGGAAAAAACAAAACAAAACAAAAAAAACAAAAAAAATACCACAGTGATATATATGCACCCATGTTGAAAGCAGCACAATTTGTCATAGCTAAATTGTGGAAACAACCCAAATGCCCATTAACTGAGCAATGGATAAAAAAGACGTGGTATTTTTATACAGTAGAATATTACTCAGCTATAAAGAAAGATAAACTTGAGGCTTTTATAGGTAAATAGATGCAATCAGAGACCATACTCATAAGTGAAATAAATCAGACCCTCATGTGTAAACATCATATTGTCTCCCTAGTATAAGAAAGTGAAAGAGTAATTAATAACTGAAAGGTACAATGGATATTGTGCAAGGGAAAGAAGCTGCTTAAAGGGAAAGAACAACTGGGATAAGGTAAAGGAGAAAAGAAAGAAGGAGGGGGAAAAGATATATAATATAATTGTACTATTAATTTCTATTGGTTTATTGAAAAGAACCATTAATCCTTAACTTTTCTGACCAATTTTACATCCTTATATCTGGTAATCTGAACAACTAGTTTGAAGACAACAATATGCAATATAACAGCCATTGTTGAATTCCTAGCATCTTGATTTTTGGAAATTCTGTTTCCTTTCTAATATTTTTATTATTTTTTATTCTCTTTAAAACAAAAGAAAATTTTTCTCCTTTTCTGTTCTCACTAATGTCTTCTTACATGTGATCTCAGCAATCATTAAGGTTTCAACTTTCTCTTCATCTTTTGAAGGTGCCACTTTCACAAGAATCACTGTGCCTACTTCCATGGTCTCCAGAGGCGTTCCCAGCCCAATCCCCCAGGGCCAGGTTGCTTCACTGCTAGTGTGCAGAAGAGCCCCAAATCACTTCTGTTCTCCCACAATACCCTTAAAATATAGAACATGTAAATGCACTCAGTGACATATTTCAGTTGTTGTTTTTCTAACTTGTTTTATTATTTATTCCCTAGCAAATGTATAAATTAACAGATACTCCAGGATTTGTGTCGTTTCAGAATGATGATGTTTGAGGTGATTTACCCCATGCACAGCAGCTTATTTTATCCTAACGTTTTATTAATGGCATAATAGTGGTGAGAGTTCATATTTATTCTGTCTTCTACTATATGTCAATATTGTACTAAGTACTTATTACAGTTTAAAACATTTAAGATTTATTGCAGATGAATAAGGTAGATGCTATTATTGTCCCCTTGTGTAGTTGAAGAAACAAAAATAAAAGAGTTTAAATGATCTGCCCACAGAGACAGGAAAAGGGGGCCGAATTAGGATTTGAACTTAGCGGGGTCCGACTCTCACGTCTGTAACTGCTATTGCGGTTGATATTGTGATCAAATACCCACCTTGTTGTACCTTTCTTTCGCCTTTCCTTTGTCCCCTTTCTCTTTTCCTTTGCAGTAGTGTCAATAGTTGTAATTTAATATGGCTCTAAGGCATTGATTTATTTTCAAATATTTTTATAGCTCACAATTATATAAATGCAGATTCAATCGCTAAAGAAGAAAAAGAACGTTAGTACATGAATAATTATTTTCTAAAATCTTCCAAATTATTTTTCTCCTCACTTATATGTTATATATGTTAAATACAATCTCTCTTCTGTTTTTGCCTATTAACATTATAGATTTTTTCTTAACAATTCCTGTTTAAAACTATGCAGTGCTGTGCAGAACAATGCACAAGATATTTTAAAGACCACTTTGGGTACCTTTGCTATAATGTTTGAATTTGAATATTTCTCACTAAACCCACAATTTTCCATATAATCAAGCTGTTAAATTGCACAGAATTTCTACACAGAAATTACTGTTGATTTGATTTCCTTTGTTTTCTTAACCAAGAATAAAATATTACTGATTTCCTTTTAATCCTACCACTATGGCCATGTCCCTCACCCTACTTCTAAAACTCCAGACAATTTTCAAAGACAAGTACTTGCAGCAATATTAACTTTTAAAGTATAGACAAAAGGTATATTCTATGAAATTGAAATTAGTACCCTTAACTCTTCATGAACTTTCTGGATATCATTTAAAATGAAAAACAGTAACAAACATGCAATCACAAGAGCTAGGAATTGGCATTTGCCTGTTTTCTGTGCTTGAATGTCTATTGTTTGTTAAGCAGCTATGAGAATGTTGCCTAATATGTTAGAGATCAGAGACTAAGGCCTTTTTGAAAACTTGTCTATGTCTAAATAAATCAATATGAGAAAAAGTAGACCTTTTCTATGCAAACTTGTCATAGAATTGACGCTCAGTAGAAGATGGATTTGAGCTCTTGCTTTCCGTATGTCAGAGTGAATTACGAAGAAAAGGGAGCAAGCAGTTAAAGCCAACAGTTTCTTCCCTTGAGCATGGATCCCGACACAATTACGTCAAGGTATTAGCAAGTGTAGATAATTTCTTTCCGCTGCAGAACAAATAAGGCATCATGAGAATTTATATCCCTTTTTTTAAATAACAGAGTCTGATGCTTCAAGAACTTGAATTAGATTAGGTACTTAGGACCAGGGTCCTAGCTTTCTACCTGTTGGAAATGCGGCCTTTTTAATCTGCTGTGTCGGTCAGGTCTTATTCTGAGATTTGGCTGCTTTTTTAAATGGTGGTTCAGCACTATTTTAGAATATTCTGACTCTTCCTTTTCAGAGCTGGTTTACGATAAAGGTATATGGTGTCATGGCTTTGGCTTACAACCTGATGTGGGATATTTCAGGAATGCAAAGCTAAGGATTTCATCGCAGTTCACATGAAACATGCATCACTGAATGAAAGCTTTTGCAATTTCAGGAATAAAAAAAAGAATAGGCTATTGATATAAACATTCACATTCGCACTGAACCCGCATATAGCACAGTCTGTACTTGAAGTGTAAACACAATGCACTGACACAGAACACTCTGGCTGTATTCAGCTTAGATGAGGTTAAGATACTTATAATAAAAAGGATGAGAACACACTTGACACATGAAAGTGATTCTAATGACCCAAAGTGTTTTCACCGGGCTTTACATGCCCGAAATTATGTTCATATTGAGATAAATCAGAGCACTTGACTAAGTAATGAATTGGATATTGTGGACCATGATATTTTATGGAGAATTTTACACTGTAGATAATATTTATGTGGATGCTTGTCACTGTGAAAAAGGGCCACAGAAGTTAATTTGTCCTTATACTTTATGCAGACTTCTTCATTATCATGGAGGTGTGGTTGAACAGAGTGTGAATGATGTGTGGGTGAGGTACATCAACAGTTTGAAGCTGGAGTTTTAAGATGTGCAGCCCTGGGGCACCATTTCAAAATAGCCTTCTTGCACACTGTAGAATGTTCTAGAAACTTCTGTCTTTTCTGCCACGATAATGTATACCCCAAACTCTCACTTAACTGCCTGATAAACAAACAAATGAACAAATAGACAGACAGACAAAGCTTATCATTTTGTGACTTCTTTACTCTTCCATAGCACTGAGTCCAAATTTCTTTTGTGATATTCAACATTACTTCCATATCTCTAACTCTCTTGTTTTTGTTTTTGTTTTTTCTTCTGAGACAGGGTCGCACTATGGAGTTCAGGCTGGGCTTGAATTCATTATGTAGCCCAGGCTGGCATCAAATTCATAGTGATTCTCCTGCCTCAATCTCCCAAGTGCTAGGATTACAGGCATGCACCACCACACCCGCATATCCCTAATTCAAGACATGGTTCTGTATCTCCTGGAGAAATTGTGGCTTATCCAATATTAATTCTCAATCACATTTTCTTTTTGCCCACAAATGAATCATCCCATCACTTCTGTGGAGCCCTCCTTGTGCACATGGGTGGATGACACCAATCTTTTGCATCTCTCAAGAATCTGCCTTTTCCAGTTTTACTGAGGTATACATGAAAAATACACCTTTTACATGTTATGGGACATAATCTGATGCTTTGATATATGTATATAATATTAAATGATTACTACAGTTGAGCTAATTAAAATACCCCTTGCTTCACTTAGTTATCTCTTTAGTAAGACTTTTATTTATTTCTTTTTATTTTAAAAGTAAAAGAACAAAAACACTAACAAACAAACATACAGTAGCACAAGAACAGTACAAAAACTGAACTACAGATAAGGTGGCAGGGGATCAACAATGGTTGTTGTATTACACATTGATAATTTCGAAGTGTGTGCTCAGTACAATACAAATAGACATACCAGATTGATCAAACCATTAATCATTGATTGTTCCTTACATCAAAACGATATGAGACAATAGTGCAACCATGTGAGCCATCCTGCACCTATATACATACTTACACAGCTATCCCCCTCTTCCTTTTCTCCTTCCCTTCATCCCAATAGCTCTCTACTTTTGAGCAGTCTCCCTTCATACCTCCCGATTTATATTCCCACCTCCAGGTACCTACACTAATTATACAGTACGCTGTTTGCACATGTACATCTGATTTACCTCACTTATGAGTATGGTCTCTGACCGTGAGCATTTGCCAATAAAAGCCTCTAGTTTGTCTTTCTTTATAGCTGAATAATATTCCATTGTGTAAAAATGCCACAGTTTTTTAATCTAGTCCTCTGTGGATGGACATTTGGGTTGCTTCCACGATTCAGCTGTTACAAATTGTGCTGCTATAAATATGGGTGCACATATATCACGGTGATATGACGTTTTCAGATCTTCTGGGAAAATACCCAGAAGGGGGATAGCTGGGTTGAATGGGACCTCTAGACCTAGTTTGCTGAGGAATCTCCAAACCGATCTCCACAGTGGTTTCACCAGTCTGCATTCCCACCAGCAGTGGAGCAGAGTTCCTATTTCTCCACAGCCTCGCTAGCATTTGTTATTGGACAATTTCTTGATGCTGGCCAATCTTACTGGGATGAGATGAAATCTCAGTGTTGTTTTCATTTGCATTTCTCGAATGACTAAAGATGTAGAACATTTTCTCATATATTTATTTGCCCTTTGTATTTCTTTATCTGAGAAGTGTGCATACATCTCAGATGCCCATTTCTGGATTGGGTCTTAGAATTTGAACAGGTTCATCTTTTAAAATGTTTTGTATGTTCTAGATAGAAGGCCTTTGTCTGAGGGACAGCCAGTTAGGATTTTTTTCCCAATCTGTGGGTTTTCTTTTTACTCTTCTGGTGATTTCTTTAAATGTGCAAAAACTTTTCAGTAAAATGAGGTCCCAGTTATTGATTCTTTGCAGTATTTCCCTTGCAGTTTGATTTTTGTTCATGAACTCTCTGCCTACTCCTATGTCTTCAAGATTTTTACCTACTTTCTCTTCCAATAGGTTTAGTGTTTCCATTTTAATATTGAGATCTTTGATCCATTTTGACTTGAAATTTGGTGCATGGTGATAGACTTGGGTCTATTTTCAGTATTCAGCAAGTGTAGCCAATTTCTCCAGCACCATTTATTGAAGAGGCTATCTTTCTTCCAGTGAGGTTGTTTGGCCGGTTTGTCACAGATTAGGTGGCTGAGTGTGTTTGTGGTTGTGGCTGTATCTTCCAGTCTGTTGCATTGATCCTCAGGTCTGTTTTTGAGCCAGCACCAGGTTGATTTTATTGCAGTAGCTTTATAGTAAAATTTCAGGTCAGGGATTGTGATTCCACCTCACTTATCTTTGTTGGCCAGGATTGATTTTGCTATTCTGGGTCTCTTCTGGTTCCAGATGAATTTAAGGCATGTTTTCTCTAGTTCTGTGTGGTATGCTGATGGTAGTTTAATGGGAATTGCATTGAATCTGTACAACAATTTTGGTAGTAAGGCCATTTTCACAATGTTGGTTCTTCCTAACCATGAGCAGGGAATGTTTTTCCATTTATTGAAATCCTCTTCGATCTCTTTATTCAGAGTACTGTAGTTTTCATTAAATAGATCTTTTACCTCTTTTGTTAGATTGATTCCTAAATATTTTAATTTCTTGGATGCTATTGTAAAAGGTATGGTTTCCTTAATTTCTCTCTCAGTCTGTTTGTTGTTTGTGTATAGGAATGCTATTGATTTTTGGGTGTTGACTTTGTATCCAGCTACTTTGCTGAATTTGTTGATCAATTGATTTGTTGATTAATTAATTTTTAATTAATTAATTTGTTGAATTAATTTGTTGTCTTCTTGTGGAGTTTTTGGGTCTTCCATGTAAAGTATCATGTCATCTGCAAATAGTGATAGTCTTACTTCTTCCTTGCCTATCCATATTCCTTTTATTTCACTCTCTTGTCTAATTGCTCTGGCTAATGCTCCTAGAACTATGTTGAATAGTAGTGGTGACAGTGGATATGCTTGTCTTGTTCCTGTCTTTAAAGTGAAAGCTTTCAGTTTTTGTCCATTTAGTATGATGTTGGCTGTTAGTTTGTCATAGATGGCTTTGATTAGATTGAGGTAGAGGCCATATATTCCTATTTTTTTTTTAGGATTTTTAACATGAATGCATGTTGGACTTTATTGAAAGCTTTTTCTGCATCTATTGAGATGATCATGTGGTTTTTGTCTTTGGCTTTATTGATATGGTATATTACATTAATTGATTTGCAAATATTGAACCATCCCTGCATTCCTGGAATAAATCCAACCTGGTCATGGTGTATAATTTTCCTTATGATTTGCTGCATTCTATTTGCTAGAATTTTATTGAGTATCTTTGCATCTATGTTCATTAGGGAGATTGGCCTGTAGTTCTCTTTCTTGGTTGGGTCCTTCTCTGGTTTTGGTATTAGTATAATACTTACCTCCAGAAATGAGTCATAAGAATTGCTTTCTTTTCAATTTCATTGAAGAGTTTGAGGAATGTTGGCATTAAATCTTCACTGAACGTTTTAAAAAATTCTGCTGTGAATTCATCAGGGTCTGGGCTTTTCTTTGTTGGTAAGTTTTTAATGACATTTTCAATCTCATTAATTGATATTGGGTTGTTCAGGCTTTTTATATCTTCCTGGTACAACTTTGTCATTTGTACATTTCTAGGAATCTGTCAATTTCTTCTGGGTTTCCTATCCTATTGGAGTAAAGATTCTCAAAGTAGGTATTAATGATCTTTTGAATTTCTATAGGACCTGTAGGGATTTCATCCTTTTCATTCCTTATTGCATGAATTTGACTTCTTTCCTTTCTTTTTTTGGTAAAATTGGCTAGAGGCTTATCAATTTTATTTACTCTTTCAAACAACCAACTCTTTGATTCACTTATTTTTTGTAGAGTTTTCTTCATTTCAATTGCATTAATTTCTGCCCTAAGCTTTATAATCTCCTTCCTTCTTTGGGCTTTGGGCTTGACTTGTTCTTCTTTTTCTAAAAGTTTGAGGTGCAACATTAGGCTATCTATTTGTTCTCTTTCTCTTTTCTTTATGTGTGCGTTCATTGCTATAAATTTCCCTCTGAGGACTGCTTTCAGTGCATCCCACAGATTCCTATAAGTTGTATTTGTATTTTCATTTGTTTGTAAGTATTTTCTAACTTCTTCTTTAATTTCTTCTGTGACCCATTGGTTATTCAGGAGGTTGTTGTCTAATTTCCAAGTGTTTATAGAGGTTTTGGAGTTCCCTTTGTCATTAATTTCCAATTTCATTGCACTGTGGTCAGATAATATGCATGGGATAATTTCAATCCTTTTGCATTTAGGTAGGTGTGCTCTATGGGCTAAAATGTGGTCTATTGTAGAGAAAGTCCCATGTGCAGCTGAGAAAAATGTGTATTCTGGTGTTGTGGGGTGGAACACTCTGTAAACATCTACTAAGTCCGTTTGTTTTCACATTTGGTTCAGGTCTGTTATATCTTTGCTGAGTTTTAGTTCAGTTGATCTGTCTCTTTGTGTCAAAGGGGTGTTTCAAGTTTACATTGTCTGCAAACATAATAGCTACCCCTGCTGTTTTCTGGGAACCTGTTGCATGGAGGATTGTTTTTCAACCTTTGACTTTCAGTCTATGGATTTCCTTTTGAGTAAAGTGTGTTTCCTGTATATAGCACATTGTGGGATTCTGTCTCTTAATGCGCTCTGCCAGTCTGTTTCTTTTGACTAGAGAATTGAGGCCATTTGCACTGATGGTTATAACTGTTATACGTTGGCTTATTCTTGTCATGCTGTTTACTTGATGTTTCTTTCCTACTTTTATTGTTTAATTTCTTGTTCTGCCTAAGGATTCCTTTCTATTGTTGGTCTTGGGATTGTGGTCACCTTTTCCTCTGTCTAGAATATCTTTCAGTACTTTTTGTACTGTTGGTTTGGCACTCATGAAGTTTTTCAGTTGTTCGTGGTCATGGAAATATTTTATTTGTCCATTGAATTTGAAGGATAGTTTTGCAGTATATATCATTCTGGGTTGGAAGCTGTTTTGTCTCAGAATCTGTAATACCTCGCTCTAAGCTCTTCTGGATTTCATGGTATCTGTTGAGAAGTCTGCTGTGATTCTGATGGGCTTTCCTTTATAGGTGATCTGTTTCTTTTCTCTGGCAGCTTTTAATATTGTGTTCTTTTGCTGCATATCTGGAATCTTGACTATTATATGTTGGGGGGGGAGGTTATTTTGTTGTGGTTCACTGGAGTTATATATACTTCATTTACCTGCACATCAGTATCTTTTACCACGCTTGGGAAATTTTCTGCTATTATTTCTCCAAATATTGTTTTTTATGTCATTTGTGTTGCCTCCTGCTGTTTCACTGATTCCTATTACTTGCACATTATTTCTCTTTGCTTCATCTTGCAGCTGTTGGATTGATTTCTCCCAGTTCCTTGTTGACTTTAAGAGATTCTTCCTTTCACAGTCATTAGCTGTCATGCTGTCTTCAAGATCTGAAATTCTATCTTCAGATTCATTCAAACGGTTTTGCAAGATTTCAATGGCAGTTTTCATTTCCTGGAAATCTCTTTGAGACTGTTTCATGTGTTCTATTTCATTCCTAAATTGCTCATGTAACATTTCCATTTGTTACCTTTGATCTTCTAGTCTTTTATCAGTTTCTTCTCTGTATGTGTGAAGCATTTCTTCCATTATTATTTTCATTTCAATTTTTGCCTGAGAGATTATTTCAGATTTAATCTCTTCTATGTCCTGATGGAGTTGTTTCTTTACTTCAGATGTGTTCATTTCAGAAATTTTAGGTTTGTGGTTTCCTAGTTCTCCTATGTCATTGTGTCCTGTACTTGTTCTGGGTGGAGTTGTGTTCTGAGACTTCATTTTGCCCCTTTGTCTTATCATTTTGAATGTCAGATGACTAGTAGTGAGCTACTGAATACCCAGACAGCTCACAAAGGACTCTAGGGACCCTAATTTACCTGGATGTCAAACTAAACCCAGGGTGGTAGCAAACTGTGGACCACTGAGCCCTGGGACCCCAGGCAATTGCTGGGGTGCATGGCTCAGACCACACCTGTGATAGTGGAGGAGTGCTTGGCTTTGGTACCAGATTGTCCAGTTTGTGGACAGGAAGCGTGTGGGCCTCAGCCTTGAAGCCTATGGTGGTTAGGAAGTGGTTTCTGCTTCCGGATCCTCAGCTAGCTGGTCAGCGGGGAGCAGGGCTCTCCTCCCAACCCCAAGAACCCCAAAGCTTGAAGCTGATTCCACACTGCAGGTCTCAACCACCAACAGGGACGGGCCCTCCCAGTTGGAGTTCCTTCCTAACTCTAAGGTGTGGAGCAGAACCCAGGTGTAGACCCTACCAGAGAAGGGTGGTGCTGTTCATGTGGCCTTGCAGGTCAGCCTGTATCGCTGGAGAAAGGTCCGAGTCACACAGCTGGGACGCGGGCCGTGAAATGCCACACCACTTAGATGTCGGCACAGGTAGGCCTTTGTCGCTGGAGTGAGGTCCGAGTCACACGGCCGCGACCTGGGCCAGAAACAGCGCACCCTCATAAGACTTTTAAAGCCCACTCCTCTAGCAGATTTTAAATGTACAGTGCAGTACAATTTCACTGTATTAACTGTGGACACTATGCTGTACACTAGATCTCCAGGGCTGATGCCTTCTCCCTCAAGGAATCTTTTTATGTTTTGACCAATATTTCTCCCTGACCATCATTGCCAGGCTTAACAGTGACTGTTCCACCCTCAGACAGTGTAATCCCACATGTGATATTTGTCTTTCTCTTTCTGCTTATTTCACTTTGTGTACTGTCCTCGAGTAAAAGCTGGATGCTATTCTGTTGTGCATTCCTATGTAAATGTTTGTGTATATGATATTTTCTGCATTCCCTCATCTATCAATGGACAGTTTAGAAATCTAGATTGATTCCCTGTCTTGTCTATTGCTAGTAATGCCTCAATTAGAATGAGAATACAGATATCTCTTGGAGGTATTTTTTTAATGTATATACCCAGTGGTATTACTGCTGGGTTATAGAGTAATTATATCTTTAATTTTTTGAGGAACCTCCAAACTGCTTTTCATAATGAGTGTACCAATTTCCCACTCCACCAACCATTTACAGTTACTCCCTTCTATTTGCATTCTTGTCAGTGCTTGTTCCTCCTTGCTTTTTGATTAAGGCCATTAAAACAACAGAAAAGTAATACTGTGGTGAAACTTCACTGTAGTTTTCCAGCTAACATGACTAACAATGTTGAGTATGTTTCCCTACCCAATGTCTGTCTCCATGACTTGCCCCTTTATAAGATTTTTTATTTTCCTGCCATTAAATTGCTTGAGTCCTTTATATGAATAATAACCTCTTATCAGATTATACTCTGAAAGTATTTTCTCCAATTATATAGCGGAGGTCTCTTTACTCTTTTGATGAGTTCTTTTGCTGCACAGAAGCATTTAGTTTGACATAATCCCATTTACCTAGTTTTATTTTGATTGCCTATACTTTGGGGGTTTCAGCCAAAATATAATTGCCCAGACAAATATCAATACCATTTTTCTCATTTTTTCACTAGTTTTATAATTTTAGTTCTTACACTGAAGATTTTTACCCATTTTAAATTGATCTTAGTATATGTCGTGGTAAAGATCCAGTTACATTTTTCTGAATGTAGATATAAGTTTTTCTCATATTATTTATTGAGGGAATAGGTTTTCTCCATTGTGTAACCTTGGCACCATTGCCAAAATCAAATAGGTTTATTTCTAGTCCAGTCTGTTTTCATGCCAGCATCATGCTGATCTTTTTTACTACAGTTTTGTAGTGTACTTTGAAATCAGTAGTGTGATGTCTTCAGCTTTATTCTTTCTGCTCTAAGTTTCTTGGTTAATTGGAGACTTTCATGGCTTCATAAACATTTTAGAATTTTTTCTACTTCTTTAAAAGATGACATTGGAATTTTAATGGGGTAGCAGAGAATAGGTGGATCATTCTGGGTGATGGTATGGATATGTTAACAATATTAATTCTTCCAGTCCATGAACATAAACTACCTTTCAAATTACTTTGTCATCAATTGCATTTATAAATGTGTTATAAGTTTCACTTTTTGCTGTCTTAGCTAAATATATTCCTAAGAATTTTATTGTTTTTGATTCTATTATAAATAAAATTGTATTGTTAATTTCATCTTTCTTGGATAGTTTGTTTTTATTGCATAGAAACATAATGATTTTCATAGCTTCAAACTATTAAATTTATTAATTAGTTGTAGTAGGTTTTTTGATGGATTCATTAAGGTTTTTAATATACAAAATCATGTAATCTGCAAACAGATTATTTTATTTATTTATTTCCAATTTAGATGCCATTTATTTCCTTTTCTTATTTAATTGCTCTACCTAGGACTTCCAATGCTACATGGAATAAAAGAGGCAAAAATGAACACATTTGTCTTAATGTTCTTAAGGAAAAAATCAGTTAGTGTGGTGTTAACTATGGGTGTGTCACAAAGAGCTTTTATTTTGTTGAGGCTCATTCCTTCTATCCTTATTTTATTGAGACTTTAGTTGTTTGTTTTTAATCACCGAAGGTTGTTAAACTCTGTCCAATACTTTTAGTACATCTATTGAGTTGATCATATTTTCTCCTTCATTTTGTTAATCTGATACATCACCGCTATTGGTTTAGACATATTGAACCATTCTTGCAACAAAAGGATAGATCCCACATGTTTATATTGTTTGTGTTCCTAATATGCTGTATAATTCATTACAGAGTTAAGGGATTTGATATCTATGTCCATCAGACACATTGGCCTGTAATTTTCTTTTCTACCAATGTCCTTGTCTGACTTTGGTATTAGAGTAGTACTGTCTGCATGAAGGAATTTGGAAGTGGTTCCTCAGTTTTTTGAAGACATTGAGAAATGTTGATATTAATTCTTTTTTAAATGTTTGCTAGAATTAACCACTGAAGTCACAAAAGTCTACATTGCTTTTGGGTAGAAGACTTCGTAATATGATTCGGTCTCCTTACTTGTGAATGACCTGTTCAGAATTTCTGCTTCTTTAAGATTCAGTCCTGGTAGATTATATCTTTCTAGGAGTTTATCCATCACTTCTACCTTACCTAACTTGTTGGTCTATAATGTCTTTTTGAGACAGGTTCTTGCCATGCAGTTCAGGATGACCTGGAGCTCACTTTGTAGCCCAGGCTTGACTTGAACTTGTAATGATCCTCCTGCCTCAGCCTTCCCAGTGCTAGGATTATAGGTGTATGCCACCACACCCGGCCCTGTGGGCCCGTAATCAAGAACTTAATTTTTTATATGTCTTTAACAACCTTGGTTTCTGGCTTTTTACTCCTTTTTAAAATTTGTTTTTACTTTATTGTGTTTAATTATCACTTTAAAAATAATAATAAAATAGAAAATTAAGTTTGATAGGGACAAAAAGTTCTAGTATGCTTTGGTATAGTTGAATGATTATAGATAACAATAAATTGTACATATCAGAAAGCTAAGTGAAATGATTTAAAATATTTTAATCATAAAAAATCGTGTTGAGGATATAGATATGTTTTTAATCTAATCTAAGCAGTACAATATACCTCATGGCACCAACTAACATATACTTTGAATGTTTTTCTTTCAGTTAAAATAGATTTTTTTTTTTTTTTTTTTTTTCCTTTTGAGACAGGGTCTCACTATGCTGTTCAGACTGGCCTTGAGCCCACTTTATAGCCCAGGCTGGTCTCAAACTGCAACAGTCCTCCTGCCTCAGCCTCCCAGTGCTGAGATTACAGGCATGTGCCACCATGCCCAGCTATTTAATTTAAATTTAAAAATAATAGAGAAAACAGGAACAGAGTTCTGGCTCTTAAACAATAGCAAAAAGTTAACAAATAAAACTCTTTCGTATAATAGGAGGAATTTAAATCTGAATCTCCCCTGTTCCTCTATCAAATGTCAGAAAAGGGAGAGCATTCATGCCTTATACTCCGTTTAAAGTGAAAGGAGTAGACTTTGTGGAGATGGGAAGGGACCTGGGATGAGGGAGTTGGGGAAAGAGATGTGGAGAAGAAGGAAAAAGAATTCAGGTGTGGTATGTATTCCCTAAGATGTATCGTGAAAATATGCTAAGGAGAAAAATAACGTGAAAAAAGACAAAATCTGCAGGAACAAACTGTTAGGGACTTGGTGTGGTGCTTCGCACCAACAACAGCTTTGAACAGTAAATAGAATGCGGAGTGGGGGGGAGGGTCTCAGCGAAGGAGCCCTGACAAAGGGCACTTCCTGAAGTTAAGGGATAAGTCCGAAGGTACAAAGGCTGAAATGGGAGCCGCTGAGAACGGAGCTGGGCTGCTCCAGAAGCCTCAGGGAGTAAAAGATGCCTAGAAAAGTTGCAAGTCTTGGGAAATGGGGGTGCAAAAAGCACTGTGTGAAACACCTCTGAAACAGGTCCTGGAAAGAGCAGCCGCTGTGAGCCCAGGGCTTTTGGCAGAAATTCCACTGGACCAAGTTCAAGGTAATTTTGGAAAAAGGTGGAGGCCCGTTGATGAGCCTCTTAGAGAGGCACAGAAGTGTTATACTTGGAGTAAATTGTTCATTTATCTGGCGCAGAAGATAAAATATGAAGTTGCAAATACTTTTGCTTTTCTTACTCATCCCAGTCCCACCTGCCGTGGAGACCACCTGCAAATACTTGGTCCAGAAAACCCTAATCCACTTAAACTTCAGTCATACAAGAGCAGTGGCACAGAATCCACACAAAGGTACTATTAAAATGTGGGAAAAAACAGTAAAACTTTCCAACAGGAGGAAATGTACCCCCCCAATATTGTCAAGTTGTAGCTGAAGCGGTAGCCGAAGATCTCACCATTAAAACGAGTTATGAAGCAATCACAGCAGGAATAAAGACCAAAAAGCAGAAAAATAAGAGCTCAGGGGAAAATGGCCACACAATATAGAGAAATGAAGCATAAGCAGACAAAGCTCAGGAAAGGAAAGGGGAACAGGCAAATGGGTTACAGAAATGAAGATTGTTAGAAAGAAAACAAGGACAGTAGCTGCACAGTGATCAGTAGCCACATGGAGAGGCAAAGTACATAGAAAGAAGGAAAAAGCGGAGGGGAAATAAAAACCATGAAGGGATACAAAGGATGCAGGAAAGACAGTCAATAAGAATTCATATTTAGAGTCCTAACAAGAAAACCAGAAATTCAGAAGAAATGCAACACAGCAATTACATAAAAGTACACTTCGAGATGTTTTTCTGACTGAAAATAAAGAAGGTTTGAATCTGCATTTTTCCCAGGGAAAATTGACCAGAACAGTCACTTGTATGCTACGCACTATTAAAGTCACTGAATGTTAAAGGTAATCCAAAAAATATGTCTCTTTTATGAGAAAAAAGGTAACAACAGCCTTGTCTCTCCACCCATATTCAACACCAGAATATAGTGAAGCAGCACTTAAGAAATTCTAAAGGCAAAAAAGAAGGCGACTCAAGGATTGTATATCTAGCCGAGCATATAAACATAGCAAGCCATACATAAAAACTACCAACAGGCAGCTTCAAATTGAAGAACTCAGAATTACAAGGATTTTTTTATCCAACCCAAAAGTAACAAGAAAAGTGTATCAAATGGCTAGTGGTGAGCAATTCATATATTTTGCTTCAACTAAAATGAAAACATCTATGGCATGAGGGATCCAGAAGTGTACCGAAATACAAAATGGTTTAATAACATGGAATGAAAACAACCAGCGAAATGAAGAACAGAATGAGGTGAGATGATGTATATGAGGTACAATTGCTGATTTCCCACCTTTAGTACCTAAGAGCCAGAGAGCAGTCAGTGCTGGTGAAACAAATAGACAGTAAGCATAGCATTTAAAAAACTGCTTTCAAAATGTCATGTAAGGGGGATACAAAAGGAGAAAGAAGATGGGTAAATTAGATATTAAGGTATAAATTCATCCTCCATTGCTAATAATGGGCATGAAGTAAAAACCAGATGTGATTATAGTGACAATTGCCTAAGAATGCAAACTATTAAAACACAAGGGCTACCTAATTTTTTAATGTAAGTAGTAAACACAGTGGGTAGCATATAGGCATATCTGCTTATATCTGCATGAAGAAAGGGCAGGAAAAATCCACAAGAATTTGTGCACATGGGCTCAAAGTCAGAAGAAATGGGGCTAATGCCTTACAGAGGAAAATACCACTCTTATCTTACTTTATCCCACCAATAAATATCCTGTCACTAAAACTTTAATTGTTTTCAAAATAAAAATTGAAATATTTAAAAATAAGATAAAATGCATTCCACCTTGAGAAAAGGTCATCACAAAACTGTGCTCTTATCCTGTCCTATTGTCACACTAGTTTTTCTTTCCCACATACACTTTAACTTTGTTTCATACATTTAAACTTCCTAAAGGAGTAATAAATATTATTAATAAAAGCATGAATAAATTGCATCAGCTTTCTCCACTTCCTCACCATCTTCTATTAACCACATTAGTATTAGTATTTGCGATTGATTTCCTAAGGTTACCAATGACCTCATGGGGACAAAGCTATAAAATCAGCATTATTAATATACCCATTGTTCCTTAAAACCTATGCACAATGCTGTAGCTAAATCAAATGCTGGTGAATTGATTTCATTTCTTTATTCTTTGTTACACTAAGTGTTTTATTGTGCATGTTAGCAGTATATAGCGGTTACGTTCATCTTAGGAAGTAGATACATTTACTTCTACTGGATCGCCATTCTTTTTAGTGCCTTTCCATTCTCTCCCTCCTCCATCCCTCTGTCTCAAGATCCCCTTCACCCATTTTCATGCTTTTGGTTCATGTTTATGATACATACTGATCACATTCTTTGTGTGTGTGTGTGCGGTACTGGGGATCGAACTCAGGACCCTGCGCTTGCTAGGCAGGCGCTTATTCCACTGAGCTGTATCCCCAGCCCCCATACTGATCACATTCATTGTGGGTACTTGATGCTTGTACCTGATACACTGGATTCTTTTATATGCTCTCTCTCCCCGCCCATTCCCACGTCTCCTTTCTCATCCGCCTTGCCATTCGAAAAGATCTGTCCTCCAGTCATCTTCTTTGACAAATTTGAGGAAACTTGCTATTAAGGAAAGCTAGAAAAAAATCATCATTTTAGTAAGTAATAACTGTATTCTATTTTGTTTGTTGGCTTGTTTCTTCCATTTCAATTTTTGGTAGGTTTTTAAAAACTAATGTTAAATTTGAATGATTTTGATTTTTGAAATGAGACTTTAAGGAGACTGCTACTTTGCTTCTGTTACCGTTTAAAAGGTTTACCTGCATGAACAAGATGTGTTTGCATAAAGCTTCATAAAGTGTCTGTGCTCCAATTCAGTGCGGCAACTCCACATTGTGGCCACCTCTGTGCTCATCCACGTAGTGTCCTAATACGTTCACAGAGGTCCTTAATCTTCCACTCCAGCTTCTTTTCTTACAACCTCATCACCAACCCCTGCCCCCCAGTTTTGAAAATGTTCCTTGTTGAATCAACAAGTTCATTAGTATGTACTGGCTTCCTCTGAGTAAAACCTACTTCATTCTGCAGACACCCAGCAATCAAAAGGAACTTGCAATTGTACTTTGTGTGAAGTGATAAGAGAGCACTCTTTTCATGACAGAATTAAAATATAAGGTGTTTTAAAAATAAAAAGAAAGTATGACCTGCAAAATGGCCTTTGTTTGCCTTTCAGGGCCAAATCATACTTCATTATGTTGATTCCAGAGCACAGGCAAAAGAAATCTGACTTAAATTGAGCAGTAATCCATAGTGAAATTGACTAATCCGTTTTCTCTTGTTATTGACTCTGTTAAATGCAAAAGCTAGTACATTAAATTGAAAATAACAAAAGAGCGCACTGTGTCTCCAAATTGCTAATACATTGTAAAGTGAAGTTCTTGCACATGGTGCGTGTGTATAGCATAAGGGCTGTGTGTGCAAATGGAAATTGGGCGACGTGTCCTTATAACATTCTATATGGAACGGTTGTCAAATCCAGTGTGAGGATGAGAGGTTGCAACAGCCACTGAAGCGGAGTCCCCACCCTGCAGCAACCTTCCTAATCAGCACCTGGAGGCAAGGTGGAGCCAGAGCAGCCAGTACACATCCCACCACACCCAGCTCTATGCCTGCCTTGAGGCTGTGGCCTCCTGCCTCTCCACTCTGTGGGCGGCTGCCAGTGGGGAGCGGTGGGGTGCATCTGCAGAGACATCAGAGCCACAGCAACTCCCAGGGATCCAGCCAAGGAACAAACGGGAACTGGAGCACAACAGCAAGAGAGAGCTGCAGACAGAGGCGGATCACACGGCCCCACGCCCTTCTCACTCCAACATCAAGCAGGAAGCGTGAACTGAGCTAATGGGCTTCAGCTCCCACCCTGAACGCCCTCTGTGAGCACCTTGAGCCTCGGCGGCCTGCGCAATCACCACCTGTTCCTGACAGCAATGGGACGAGTCCACAGGCTTTAAGACTCACCCCAGACTACTAATACGAGCAACAAGAGTGTCTCCATACTGCTTGCATATATGAATCTTGTATGAACCCATGGCAACCGGGTAAGCAGCAGAGAGAGAACCTCCCAGAGGGATGCCACTCAGACATAGCAATATAGCAACATGTGAAGGGCAGAAAGGAAAGAGGTGGATATCCTGAACTCGAGAAGGATCTGAAATGGGAACTGAAACCCTCGGAAAGACTAAGCAAAACCTCCTCTGGAGGAGGGGATCGGAGATCTGCCATGGCGCAGTCGGAGGGAGAGGAGGCGGAGAGGGAGGAGGTCACTGCTTCAAGCACACCCTTGGCCCACGCCCTCATTTTGGCATTCACAGCTTCAGCTTCGGAGACCCATTGCCCAGCTGCAAGGGGTGGGGAATGGTAATGCTGGAGATCAAGAGGAAGTGGGAGGAGAAGAAAGGGCCTCTGGCATCAAGGCAAGGGGACAGAGCCAAAAGGGTCACAGAGGGTGCCCCAATGCGGGCGCATGCCCTGCAGCTGCTCCGCGGTGGGCCCCGCAGCTGCTCTGCAGTGGGCCCCGCGGATGATCCACAGTGGGCCCCGCGGCTGCTCCACTGTGGGCCCCGAGGCTGCTTCACTGTGGGCCCCGCAGCTGCTCCACTGTGGGCCCCACGGATGATCCGCTGCTGCTCTGCAGTGGGCCCGGTGGCTGCTTCACTGAGGGCCCTGCTCAGGGCACCTCATGGACTGGACCCACCCCCACCCATAGCTCGATGACAGAGTGGAGCCAGTCGGTCCGCTGTGAGCATATGTGCTTTCCCACCTCCGACCATGGCAGTTTGTATACACCCCTGTATGTTATAGTATAGTCTGAGGCAGCTGTATCTCTTCCCAAGGCGAGAGTCCAAGGATATAGATAAACCCAGGAGTACAGTTATTATCACAGGGAAGATGACTGATTGAGTGGTAGGGCAATGGAGATGAGGGAAGAAAAAAATTGAATGATCAAATGGGCCATCATCTGTGTAACTGAGTAACAAAGGTGAAGGTAACATTATGTAGGACAGCATCCAGAGCTTATTCCCTTCTATGTTCTCTATAAGTCTGTATTTCCTCAATCGTTTTTGTATTAGCAGAAGTGAAGATAACTTTATATCATACAGCATCCAGTGCAAATTCCCTACTATCTTCTCTATAATTTGGTATTTCCTTTAATGTTTTTGTGTTAACTAATGTGAAGATAATTATGTAATACAACATCCAGTGCTAATTCCCTACTATATTCTGTATAATTTTGTATTTTCTGTATTGTTTATGGCTTTTTTGGTTCATATGTCTCCATTCTTTTGTCTTTAAAATAAAATTAAAAAAAAAAAGAAACTCTAATCAAATTCAAAACTAGTCTAACTCAGGCAACTCAACCATTTTTATCTGGCAAAACCAACTTCAAAGAAGAGCAATCAGGTAGCAATTAAAAATTTCATTAGGAAAAGCCATAAAACAACACAGACATTCACTACACTATGTAATGAACTTCAGCTTTGTGTTTATCAGGTACCTAACGTCTGTACTTTCCCAGTGCTTTTTCTATAGTTGCTTCTGGCATGACCTATTGTCTTCTTAGACATTGTATGAATACTAATAACATAAGGATTCTCCAGACAGAGATCATATAACCAAGGAAAAAGGAAATATATGTGTGTGTCTGAGTTTCTGTGCACATATAAATATATATACCATATATACTCATATATTCATATGTATGAATTCATATATGTATGTGAATTTGCTCCTATTGTTAATGTCCCCTAAATAGGAATGCAGTAAATAAAACAATGATCTGTACAAACTTCTTTTATGTGCCTTGTTTAATAAATTAAATTTTAAAATAATGTACACACACATTTATAAAATTTAACTTTAAAATGATCCTGAGTAAAATAAAATGAAATAAATAATCAGAATTCTATAATTCAATTTTTCATTTCAGATCCTGAGATTCAAACCAAGAGTCTTACACATGTAAAGCAGGAGCTTTCCATGGAGCTGCAGAACCATCCCTGACTATAATTGGATTTTTTATCTAACTGCTCAGACAGGAAATAGTTCAAGGGACTTTAAAACCCAGGAATTTGTCGCTCACCCATAGTGGGATGGATGCTAAAAGAAAACAAACTGTAAAATTTGAAAATGGAGCTATTTTCAGTAATCATATAATTACTGGTAATATTATATTATTACTATGAGCCTGTTGTGTGCATAATCTGAAACAAACGAAGTGAAAAATTCCATCAGTGTGATTAAGAACTAAGATTTGGGTGAGAGATAAAAGAAATACTAGTGTAAAAAAAAAAAAAAAGAAATACTGGTGTAATACCACTGATGTTAGGAAAAATGTCTGTAGTCTTGATTTTTCCTTGAAAATATCAGTATAAGGTCATAATAGATTTTTATGTTTTTTAAAAAGTGAAAAAACATTTCGCTTTGTCCACTGGAAAGGCCCACAATGGATAAGAAATAGTTGCTAACCCCTGAGTGCTCAATTATGTTGATGTACAAACACCAATGGAAAAGAACTCAGGTTCCTTGAAAAAGTCACTATTACTGGGATGGAAAATATGGTTTGAGTGATCTGCTAAATAACCAGGGAGAGGGAACCTAGGAAAATGGACAAAGACTTAAAGGGTATAAGACAAGCACTTCTGTACTAGAAAATAAGAAAGTTATTTGTGAAGATTTAAGGTAAACAAATCCTTTAAGAATACTTTAATGCTTTTAACACTTTAGGGATAACTTCTCCTTATGGAATAATTCACTCTAATAATCAAAGAAGGGAGGACAGAATGAAGATGTTACACGTTTTGACATCTGGAATGAATTAATGCTCCCAATTAGTGATTTTCAATACTATTACTACAACAAAGAGATTGGAAGCTAGCAACTGTATGTGTCCTCCGGGAAGAACATACCACCACCTATTATGTCATCTAGTAAAAACAAAAACAAAACCCAAACCTTCAGATTTAAATGTGATAACTAGTAGTGTGTATGAAATGCAGACAGCAATAAAACACATTAAGCAATCTCATGACAGTAAATTTAGGATCTGTGAAAAATTCTACAAGAAAAATGACTAGATTCTATAACTAACAACAAATATTCAAGAAAAAATAGAAATGGAATGAATGTAGAAATTAGGGGACTCAAGTTTGGACCTTGTTTAGATCCCAATGTAAGAAATACTAAATAATAATTACTATAGATATATAAACAATAGCTATAAATAATATAGATTATGTGAGAAGTATGGGATATCAGATGCTTAACCCAGAGGTCAAGGGCAAGTTGTTCTTGAACCTACAGCATTTTCCTCACTTCTTCTGTCTCAGGACATTTTTTTGGCCCTGGAAACAGAGTAGAAACCCCAGGAAGATAGTTCTCAATCCACTGAGAGCAACGCTCAGAGGATGTAAGATTGGGTCATTCTGCTACAGGACTTACACAGTGCCTCCAAGGGTCCGTGGTGGAACTGGGTCCCCATTGGCAGAATGTCATCTCTCCTTTCACACAGTATGTCCTTCATTCCCTCTGCTTGCTGACTTCCTTCCACACAGCATTACCTTGATATCACCACCCGCGGCAGAGTATAATGACATCTATTTTTTTTTTTTATTTGCGGTACTGGGGATCGAACTCAGGACCCTGCGCTTGCTAGTCAAGCGCTTATTCCACTGAGCTATATCCCCAGCCCTATAATGACATCTAAACCTTGTCTTAGAGTCTGCTTTTGTGGACAACCAAGGATAAAACACTGGAAATTTTATTATGGTAACTTTTTTTCTAAAGTGATTATAGTGTTGATGTTATTTTTTTTAAGGGGGTATTCCTTTTAGATGTGTTTTCTAAAACACAAATAAGTTTATATCACATATAATATTTATTTTAAAGTCATATATAGAAAGGAGGCTGATAAACTGGGTAACATTATGGAGGAGAAGATTACCTCTACTTTGATAACTGCTGAAGTAATATTATGGTCACACAAAGGTTTATTTTATGTTATTACTACTTTTATATAGTTTCCTATTTTCTATGGTAAAGATATTTTATAAAATTAAATCTGCAATAAAGGTTTATCTAGAAAAAGTGCCCAAGAAGTTGCAATGTTTGTCTCTGCTAAGAAGACAGAGGAGGAGGGAGAATATACTGAAAGAGACACTTCTTTTATTGTATGTTTTTTAAAACTTCTCTGAAAATTGACTAAGAAAAAGTGTTATATTTTTAAAACAATCAAAAAATTATATAATAACATAGAAACTATAAAGGTTAGAACAACACGAGTGAGTGACTGATTGATTGTGTCAGTTTTCTGCTTACGACTCCTAAACCTATTGGCCTAAGAATAAAGACCTAAATCTTTAAAACAACCCAGAAGTCCCTACAGGATCCAGGCTTTGTGTACCTCTCAAGTCTTAACTCTTGGCAACTTATCTCAGCCTGCAATAACTGCCGTGCTTTCATTTTCATCATTTTTAATGTTGAGTGAAATAAGTCAAACAGACAAACTTATTTTAAAATTTTATTCCATATCTCTCTTTAAACCCTTTGCCCAAACAATTCTCTCTTCCTTGGGGAAGCAATCTCTACTACCAGACTAAGTTCTAGTTTCATATACATGAATTGTACCCTATCCCACTGATGATTAGAGTTGTGGTTTTACTGCCTTGTATGATAATACAGCAGGTAAATTTTAGCCCATAAACATGGCTGTATAAAAACATCTCTTTCTAGTCTAACGTGTCTTTTGCTCCCTTGTTGGAACTTCAACTGAGATGGAACGGGTTTATCATGTTCGTAATGGGTACTCCAGCACACAGCAAGTATTTAGTCTGTATTCATTGAATGGAAACAGTAGGGTGGATCTATGGATGGAAAGGTCGGTAGGTGGAAGAACAAATAAATAAATGAACTGGTGCATCCTGAGCTGAATCTTTATGGTGTTGTCCCTCAGTGTTGTTACCCAGTTGAAGAACCATTATTTAATAACAAGGAAACCATAAAGCTTAGAAGAAAAGAATGAAGAGTAAGTGAAGTAAGTGACTGACCTATCAATGAGCAGATGGCTGTGTTTCTGCACATATGAAAACAAAGAAACTCTTGGATCTACTGTATCAACAAGAAGAAATGGATAATACTCAAATGGAAGCAGGTCCATTGAAATTGAAATCATCCCAGTCCCATGTTCCTTAGTAAAAACAACTCAGTTTCCTCTGACCATTTCATTAGAACAAGTACAATAAGGGAAACTCTTTTCCTGATTACAAAGGAAGAATGTTAAAATTTCCTTACAGTACTATTAAGTAGTAACATATGTCTAAACTATCCATAAATGCCAAGGATATTTAAAGTTATAGTTACTCTGCACACTAAGTCAAGTTAAAGTTAAATATTGAAGCCATTCACCCACAGGAAAATTTACCAAAAAAGACGAGATGAAGGCTATGAATTTCGTGGAAGTCCATGGAAAGGGAAAAGGGAAACACGTTGGGCCTGGCAGTACAGAGGACTGTATTCGGTGAGGCAGATTTTGTTACATCTTGCCCCTTTAGGATCAGTCTCTCCACTTGAAATGTAGTCTTTTCTGAGTTAAAAATGAGGTGTTCCTTGGTACATCCACATGCTTCATATTTCTAGCTTCTTATTGTGTCCTCATTCACCTTCAAAAATATTTTCAGGGATTTGAGCCATCTCCATAGCTGATGTGGACTACTCCAGCTCTGAGAGGGAATCTATGTGCCTTCAAGAGAGATGCTACGTGTACTTAGAATAATTTTCAAACAAGTAAAAATAGGCACCTGTAGAATCCAGACATATATTTCTGTGATCACTTGCACTCAAATTACACATGTGTGTCATTTCTTTTTCAAATTGTCATGCAAGGCCAGGTCTGTTGCACCAGGCAGTGTGCAGTTGGGGTAGGGAAGTAATGGGTTCCCCGTTTGCATTATTCTGCAGTAAGAATTCTGAGTACAGATCCTTAATGTGGGTTCATATTTTAAGAGGGTGTCCCTCTTCCATGACCACCTGCTTTACAAGGCAAGTCTGAAAGCAGTCTTCTCAGTGAAGTGACCCATAAGAATCTTTTCTTCTGAGTAGTGTCAATCTGGGTGTCAGCAGTTTTCAGGAATTGCCTGGAAAATGCCTGCTGCCTAGAGCTTCCTGAGAAGCTCAATTCTCCTGAAGGAATTCCATGATTCTGCTAAGAGGCTGATCTTGGATGACGCTCTCGTAGCTTGGAAAAAGATTCTTATGACCCCTCCCCACTGAGGTCCTTGTCCAGATCACGTGGAAACTCTCTGGGGTCATTTTTAAAGAAACTGACTCCCTGTATCACAAAGCAACATTCTTGCATCTGTCCAAAATGATTTTAACAGGAATATTAAACAGTGTAATCCAAAAGTAGACCCACTAGAGTTACTGATAAACTGAAATACATTAACTGAGTAAAAAAGTTTATTTATATACTCACACACATCCTTGGGCATTTTAGTTAAAGGAGTAATTTAAAATTGCACTTTTTTTTCAGGTTGATGTTAACCAGTTGAAAACATGTGCAGTTGACTGTGAAATATTCCCTTGTTTATATATGGAAAAGAGGCACAGTATGCTCAGCAATGAATTAAGACCTTGAAATAAAGAGCAGCAAAGTGAAAGAGTAAAGACAAACCCTCTGTTAGTCTGGAAATGGGACAGTCCGGTCTTCACACGGGTAGGAGCAGATTTGTGCAGCAGAGCCAGTTTGCTGGAAGATGGAACGGGAACCAGTGTGTGCTATGTGAAGTGAGATCAGTGTTTCAATTGTTAATTAGAATTGGTCTGCATGAGGTCTTGCGGTCTAGAGTCAGGTGAATGGGTGCTTTTCCCGCTACCACAGGCTTCTCCCCGCTGCTGTTGGTGTTGCAGAAGAAATTCTTCTGATCAGGTAGCCCTTTGTAGCAGCCAAAGTATCACAAGCATCTCAGAATCCACACGAACATGTCCAGCATTGCCTCCTGTGCTGTTTTCATGGTGGGGGCAGGGGTTCTTTTATCTCTTAGGAAAAGTCATTGTGGAAAGTCCCTAATGCCACAAAATATAATGTGGGCTATTTTCTTTGAATGGATACTTTAACTACTTAAAAAAATCTTTATGGCAGGTCTTTGTTGATCCTCATATAATAAAGTGTATTTAAATGTATTAAGAAGGAAAGCAAAATTGCCTTTCTGGTGTGATGAATATCTCAATCTCCCCCCCCCCATAGCTTATCGCATCCATTCACAGAATGATTCTTTTCTAGCACTGCAGCATACACCTGACTCAGCTACCAAGATCAGTTGATTCACCGAGCTGCACTCTTTAAAGGATGATTTATAAGGGCTGCAGGAAATTCTGTGCCTCTTGATGTCTCTTTGCATTTCTCTTCCCTAGACTATGCTCAGGGTTTCACTAATGCTTTTGACTGTCATATACATCTACTTTGACTTATTTATTCAAATAAAAATCACGATCTTATACTTAAAACGAAGATGGCTTAAATTACGTGACTTTCAACTCTCAACTTCACACCTACATCTACTTATTCTCATCTATAAAATGACTGGTTCTGATTCCTATTGAAAGCATCCTTACAGTATGGAGTGTTTCTATTGCACACTAATAATCATAGTTAAAACTTTTTGGTATAAGTCTTTGCTTAGAGTTTTCCCCTTCCAAATTAAATATAAGCTATTATGAAGACAACAATGAAGACAATGATATGCAATGTATTAATTATTGTAATTCTTCTACTAGCCCATTTTAAAACTGTTTTATTGTTTTTTCTGCAACCTAACACAATTTTTTAAAGTTTTACTAAAATTTGTGCATGATTATTATTAGTAGTACATGTTTGCTGTACATAATGATATCTTTCTTTTTAAGGAATTGGCACATGTATGTAACACATATCAATTACTTTTCCCTCCCCTCCCCCTTTTATTTGCCAGCATCAAATTCATATTTAACTTATAAAATTCATAATCATAGGTACAGACTAACAACTAGACTAAGACAGTTACATTATTAAATTAAGGCACACTTTTTGATACATTGTCCATGCTGGATTACAATAACTTCTCTCTTTTTGTCTCTTTTTTCCTACTACTTATCTTTCATTTTGCACTTTTTTTATGTTGACTTTGACTTTTCAATATAAGAGAAGTCACGTGCTATTGAAGCCCATGTGTCTGATTTACTTCACTTAACAGTGTGGTCTCAACATGCATCCATTTTCCTCCAAATGACTCAAGTTTCTCCTTCTCTGTGGCAAAATAGTACTCCATTGTGTATAAATAACATTTTCTTTGTCAATTCTGGTGATCAATATATAGGGCTGTTTTCAAAATTTAGCTGATATCAATTGTGCTGCTACAAACATGGGCATATATATACCTTTGCAGTGTGATATTTTTAAGTCTTTTCAGAAGATAAATACTGTAGGAGAGGAATAGCTGGGTCAAATGAAATTTCTTTTAGTTTTTTTAAGAATGTCCATACTGATTTCATAGTGGTTGTATCAATTTACAGTCTCCATCAACAATGGAGTAGGGTTTCTTTCTCCCAACAAACCTGCAGCATTTGCTATTGGTTGATTTCTTGATAGTAGCCATTCTCTCTGGAGTAAGATGGAATCTCAGTGCTGTTTTATGTGGCATTTCTCAAATGGCCATTGATGTTGAACATTTTTTCATGTAGTTATTGACTTTTTTTACTTAATCAGAAAAGTGTTTATTCATTTCAGATACTCATTTTTTTCATTGGGCCTTTACATTTGGAGGTCTAATTTTTTTGAATACTTTATATATTCTAGTTATCAATTCTTTGTCCAAGGAGTAGCTGGCACATGTTTTTCCCATTCTGTAGGCTGTCTTTTCACTCTGTTGGAGGTTTCCATTTCTGCTCAAAAATGTTTTCAATTTGATGTGGTCCCATTTGTCAGTTTTTGCTATTTCAGTAATCCTTGTGGGATCAAGGTTTCTTTCAGAAAGTCTTTGCCTACACCTATGTCCTGAAGTATTTTTCCTATTCTATCTTCCAGCAAATTAAGTGTTTCTATTCTAACATTTAGATCTTTGATCTATTTTGATTTTAGATTAGTGTATTGTGAGAAATGTGGGTCAATATCTAACCTTTGGCCTGTGGAGAGGCAAATTTTCCCATAATTGTTTCTTAAGGATAAACTAGCACAATGTTGGATGCATGATACATATTTAATAAATATTTTTGAGGAAAAATAGGTAGATATATTGATGACAGATGATAGATAAATAGAGAGGTCGAATAATCTTCAACTTACAAACCATTCAGTTCTTGCATTTTCTGCCCAGATGATCATGCCTTTTGGATTGTATTGTCAAATTGTGTCTGGTTTAATTCCTTGCCTTTTATCAGTTGTCCACCACCAAGCAGAGGAATGTGAGGTTGTCGTTAAGAATAAAGAGCTATACAGTGTCTGCTATCACTGAATTCTACCTACCTCCATGATAGAGTATAAAGAGCATGGTTGTCCTTGCCTGTACAGTTCCTCTACATGACACCATCCGGGTTGGTGGAAAAGTACTCTTGGGGGAAGCCCATAACAAGAGCAGTCACAAGGCGCTATCAGCTGAATTTAAACTGACCCAGCCATGCTGCCACCAGTATGGACATCTGCTGAAAGAAGCTCCCCACCGTAGCCAAAGGCAGATCTTTCTAGCTGTGGTATTACTATTCTATGCATTTCCACTCCCCACCTTCCTTGGTGCATTTACCATTTTGACAAGTTTTTCACCAGTCGTTGTGGCTGTTTACCAGAGAATCACACACACTCATGAATTATTTTGTCAGAACTTTGCCCTCGTGTTTTATTTGGGTCAGGATAATGAGATCATGAAAGCAAGTACACCTACCATTTCATAAAGAAAGTACTAAATGATGTTCTAGCTCAGTGTGGACATATTTATGTCCTTTCTCATTTTGAGGTCCTAACCAAGGTATCAGTTTAGTAAGATAAAGCTTACCATTTCATTGGTGTCTAAAGGGAGAAGAAATTTTCAAGACATAATTTTCCTCTTTCATAAAAATATAAATAATACTCTAGATATACACAAATACTTACATATGTACATATCTTTCTCTCCATATACATAGATAGATATCTCCATAAATCTATCTACATATGTAATCAATTTCAGATAGCCAATCTGTAGACTTGTGTTTTTATTAAATTTTTCAGTTCTGTAACTGAGCACCTTGGAATGTTTTGCATCATTTAATTACATGGTGGTAATTAAATAACTACATTCTGAAAGGAAAAGAATTACCAAGCAGATGTCATATACTCAAAGAATGTCATATTTGCTCTACAGATTAAAAACAACTGTATTAGTTTAAAGTGTAAGATGTGTTAAGCAGACTCTTTCCCATGCTGTGTTTATGCTTTTTCTCAAACTGTACATATTCTATGCCAGAAGTTGTTTTTCTATTTCACTCCTAAAAGCCTCTTCTAAGTTGTTAGTAAATAATCTCTTTTTTTCCTTGTAGACAGCATTGCAACTGCATATCTGAAGAGAAGGTCACTTTTACCATCCCCATCCAACCATCTTTCCCCCTCTCATTTTGTGATTTGCAGTTCACACTTTGCAAGAAACAGAATGCTCTTACACCAATATTCACACATAATATAATTCACTTAAATTATTTTCACCGGGTAGCTTTGCTCTGGCTTGTTTCTCAGCAACTGAAATTCTGCCTTTATATTTATTTCTGTGAGTATGCCTTATCTGTGTCATAGTTATCATGAACACCTTGATTATAGGAACACTACTTGCCTTTTTTTTTTTAATAAAAACCACCTGAATAAATTATCTAAAGTGTTTTTCCATACTGTAGCAATGGCAAGGCTGGAAGGCAGGAAAGACTGTGGCCAGTTAAGTGCTGTGATATACAATGTGTTCATTTTTTGATAGAATATTTGAGCAATTAACAATCTGATTGGTTTAAGTCCTGAGTAATAATTATATCTACATGACATAAAAAACAAGAGCCAATAAGTAGTACATTGCTGAAATAAAATTAAATACAGTACTATGTTATACCATATAGTAATTATGTATGAGCCTAATTGTATTTTACTTTAATGGACATAATTAATGCAAATATAATTTTATATTAAATAATCAGTGCGCTTGAGACAAATGTATGTGCTGATGCAGGTAAAACTTTATGCACATTCAGGGTCCCTGTGACCACAAAAGTAATGCTCATCCTCATATAGATGTTTAGGTATCATGCTAGAAAATATTCTACCCTCATGTTTTATTATGTTTTATAGCCATTATAAGACATCGTTCAAAAGAAAATCATTCAACTCTGGCTGATGAGATGGCAGTACCATCAAAGTCACAGTATGTATACATCGTCCTGTAGGGTCCAAGCATGAGATTCTTTGGATGAATCCAACAACAGTAAATCTGTGAAGTCAAGAATTTGCCAGTGTATTACCTATTCCTAAATATCTAGAAAAAAGGATCATTGCAATGCCCAAGTCTGATGACAAAGAGAAAACATACTGGAAAGAAGAATAAAAATGAATCATGTTGATAGCACACTGGATGTATCTGTCAAGCTAGCCTGCTTCCATTTTACACCTTCAAAAGAGTGCCTTTCTACAGAATGTGGTCTGCTAATGAGAACTTGGACACACATTCAGACATCATGTAACAGTAACACATGAGATTATTAACAACCATTCCTAATATTTTACTGTAATAGCGAAATACTCTTCCCTGTCAATTTCAACTGGACTTGATATTACAACACAGACAATTATGTTCATTCAAACTACAAATAATACAAATCTTCAAGCACACCCAGGTGAGACAAGACTTTGTGTAACAGTGACAAGAATAAGTGCAGGCTATCTTTGTAGTCTTGTCTTAAATTGAATGTCAACTGATTTCTATCTGATTTAGCAAAAAGTATTATTTTGTAACATGCTGTTTAGTAAGAAGCTAATGGAATGCTTATTAGTAATGTGGTTATTATAAAGCTAAGGTGGATTTTAGTTTTTCTATCTTCAATAATTTGTTCTAGACTTGAATAAATGCTTAGAACTTTCTCTAAAAGCATATGTGTTTATGGTCATGTTCATTATAAATGTCAACACCATCACTTTGGATTAGACACTGGAGCCATCTAATGCTTACATAGGCCAAGAGAAGAAGTGACTCTGAGAAACAGGAAGAAATTAATGGAGTTCATGCCCTGATCTTATCTCTAGAAGAATGACTCCGAGGGCAATTTATCTAACGACACACCTTCAAACCACTTTTGTTTGCTTATATGAGCAAACTAAGGTTGTTATTTATAAGAAGAAATAAAATACCATTTATCAAATGATTTCAATCAAAGCATAAACTATGCATCAGACACATTCTTTGTTACTTTGCATAAAGTAGGTAACTTGCAAACTTTGAGATTCCCACAGCCTTGGATTTACCAGTAAACTTGGAATATGTGATGTGAACATTCATGCTTCTAAAAATCTACATAATTGGCTGTATGAGAGCATGAAAGACTGCTGTGCCGTGTCAGGAACTACGCAGTTGCTTCATAGGCAGTTGCATCCTAAGAAGTATACTAGTTGGTGCATTAAAGATTTAAAAAATCAAAAAGCTTACACTATTGTACATTGACCCACAAGAAAGATATTTTACAAAGCTGATTATTTATGAGAAACACAAGATAGGGCTATTATTTAAATTTATAGTTTCATATGTTCAAGGAGATGGAATTTATTACACTATATATTATTTGGTATAATATCCTACTGTTACTTGTTGAGGACCTAGAGCTTTGTCCCTGCTATTAAAATACCAAATAGAACTATTTTCATTAGATATGAGACAAATGTCCATGCAAATTCTGAGTCCAGAAAGGAAGATTGTAATTAAGACTTAAGGGAGATTTATCTGCCAAAGAGTAGAATATGAGGAGAATACCGAGAAACTGTGGGCAAAATTGTCACATAATTTTCGAGTACTCCCTCCAGTCCTCAAACTAGTTGAGTTGTTTATCAAAAGAAGAATGAAGGCAACATCTATAATTATTTCCACATCTTATAAAACTTAAAAATAGTATCTCTATCCTAGGATGTTATGAAAAATTCAGGAGTAGATAATGGTTAAGATATGGATCTAAAGTGAAAGAAATCACCTACTGAAATTTAAACTATTAGTGGCTTTTAATTTTTAACACAATATATCTTTCTAGGCCTTCAATGTCATCCTTTTTAGTTGATATTGTAGGAGTTATGAATTCGTGTGACCTCACCACAGTTCAGTTTTAGAACAACTTCATAACCCCAAGGTGTTACCACATGTATTGGCAATCCTCACTCCCTCCCTCAACTCTAAGAAAACAGAGAAAATACCTTGTATGTTACTGTCTTTGTTAGGCTGTATACAATGTGTGCTAAACTTTTGAGAGAACTGCTAGAATGTGTTTCAAAATAGGTTTATCTGGCACCAATGCATGACAGTCCCAGTTGTTTCATATATCACTAACATTTTATGATTTTCATTTCAGCTATTCTAATGGTTATGCAACAGCATCTTATTGTGGTTCTAACTTGCATGGACACTTACAGTGTCTCCATGTGCTAACTGGTCATTTGTACATATGTGTCTGTACAAACGCAAATTAGGCACTGGCCAGCTCATGTGTTACTATACCATCTGACCCACAACCTATGCAGTAACAAAGCCAAACCTTTGTACATTTTGTGCAACAATTGGGTCAGAATGGTCTGGAATTGCTCAATAATTGTCAGTTTTCCTCAATTTTGGCTGTTTATCAATTAGGGCCAAGCAGAAAAACCCTAATATGCTGACACACTAGTAATAATAGGAATGTTGTTTCCACTTATACAAATTCAGCTTCTCCATGGCAGGTATCTCTCCACAAAGCATACCCGAAAACTTTCCCTTTTACTAATGTAAAGATTTCCTAACCTTAGTTTGTCTTAGAGTGTCAAATTCACACATTGGTAGTTGATTCTCTAGTTATAGCTAACTCTGAATAGTCTCTGTTATCTTCTAGGTTGTTTCATTTATTATATTTGTTATTTATTTATTTATATTTTTAACTGGGACTCAAACTCAGGACCTCTGCTTGACAGGCAGATCCTGTGCCACTGAGCTATATCTCCTCCTCTGGCTGTTTTTACTTTTCAGTTGATGAAGACACTGTTCAAAATTTCACATATATTTCTGTCCTCTGATTGTTACTCCTTATGTTTTTATTCTTTTTTTCCTTTTGAATCATACTGGGGATTGGATCCCAGGGCCTTCACATGAATTGTATACCCAACTCATTTTTTATTTTGAAACAGAGTCTTGTTAAACTATCCAGTGAAGCATGCAGTCATCCATTTCAACCTGCCAGACTGCTGGAATTACAGGCGTATGTCATGGAGCCTGACAAGCTATGTATTCCTTAGTCTGGATATAGACCCATAATCAAATGCACAGTTTGGAGACATTATATCACACATTGTAAGTAGTTATCTGATAATGCCTTTTGAAAAACAAAGTTTCAAATTTTGATAGGTGATGTTGCTCACTGGGAATCCGAGCACAGTGGAAGATGGAGCAGAAGGATCATACACTCAAGCTCAGCCTGACCAACTTAGCTAGACCGTGTCTCAAAAGAATTTTCACATTTATAGATGGATCATGATTTGGGTGTCATAGTGAAAGAAGAAATTAAAATTTTAAATAAAGCCTACCAAGATGCCCACCAAGACCAAGTGCACATGTCCAGCAGGCCTGATAACAGAACACTCCTTCCTTTGTGTAAACCCCTGTCTTTACTACCTTTGATGGCCTTGCAATGTAATTTAAAATGTAACAGGACACTACTTCCTCTTTATAACCCATGCTTTGTATAACTGATGACCTTGTGATGTAAACTGAAATGTTTAAACTCCCTTAGCAACCCAAGATATCATCCAACCCTTCCAATTATATGCACCTATGTACCTCCCTGCTTACTTTCTCTCTGGCTTTTTAGGTGATATCCTAGTCAGACGCCCACCAGTGTTAATAAACTGTCTCCTAAACCTTCCTGATACTGTTTTTGTTCCATGTTTGGCCTATTTTCTACAACATTAGTACAAAGTTCTTTGCCTATCTCAAAATCATAAACAATTTGTTTAATTTTCTTTTAGAAATGTTCAAGTCTAAGTCTTCATGTGTATTTCAAAACTTCATTTAGAGTTAAATTTTATATATGATGTGAGGTGACAAACCAAATGAGTCTGTTTGGGAGTCATTCCTTTCTTTTCCATACAGATATCCAAATATTATAGATCATTGTTGAATTGGTCATAGAATCAGGAGTCAGGGTCTTGTGGAAATAAATAAAATCAATGACATCCTGAGGGGGATTAAGATTGTTGTAAAAGTCTGACACGATTTGCTTCCATTTTCACTAAATGAGAACACAGTTACCCTGAGAGGTACCATCAATGACTCAGGAAATGGGCTCACAGCGGAGACTGATTTTTTGAGAAGATTGCCTTGACCTTGGATGTTCCTGTCTTCAGAACTGTGAAAAACAACTAGATATTGTTCATAAACCACCCAGTTTGTGGCATTTTGTTATGGCAGCCTGAATGGACTAAGACACACAGAAAGACATACAGATATACATATTTGCATATATATGATATATTTGTTTTAATTCAAGTATTGTGTCTGTACTTTTATAATATTTATCTGGTATATACATTTTAAATATTTGAGTTCTGCAAGTTCTGTAATTGGAAATAATTTTATCTTAAATTTTCTTCGTGGAATTTTGAATTTAAGAAAATTTTATTCACTTTATCTAGTGGAAGATATAAAGATGCATAAGATAAAATTAGTAATCTCAAATTTTACTCACTCTATCTCCCCATTTTTCTACATTTATAAAAATATAGAATATAGTTTTACTGGCATTACCAAAATGGGACAACTCCATACATTTATGAATTAATTTCCTTCAACTAATAATATAACAGATATTCCTTCATACTTTTTAATAGTTGCATATTATTTTACAATCTGATCAAATGTGATGTTTTAAAAATTTTCTCAGATAAACATATACTCATATGCGATTTACAAAAATTTTATTGTCATTTCATTTTATTTACCCTTAAAAACACTAAAAGTATTCTACATATAAAGTATAAATAAGTATTTTTAGCTTTAGAAAAATATTTATAAAAGTAGGGTTATAGTATAACATATATTACCCAAAACTTTCCTGAAATATCTTAACAATTCATGCTTTCAAAGTAAGAAATTAAACATTTCTTTATGTTATGATCACATCTGTATTGTTTTGTTGTGAGTAAAAAATAGTATAACCTTATAAACTTAGTTGAAAGTTCCCAGTCACAATTTGTGGAACATTATGTAAATTACAGCATTAATCACTTTTTCATGTGTATATTTTATTTTTTCATAACTGCTTTTTGAGGCTGGAGCTACAGTTTAGCAGCACAGCGCCTGCCTGGCAAGCACAACATACTGAGTTCGATTCACAGTACAAAAAAGTGTTTTTGTTTGACTATAATTTTGTCAAATTATTTCACTGTTAATTATCAATATGTAGAAATATATTATTACTTAAAACAGTAACAATTTTGTTGTACTATTTGCCAAAATTTCCTCATTTTAGTATTTTGGATATTATGTTTTGCTGTAACTATATTGATGTGTAATCTACATATCAAAGAAGTAAATAAACCAATATTGTACAACTAAATAAATAATTACTCACATATTGTGCACACAAGCGTGAAACTATGACTCACCAAGAAATAGGTCAATAGCAGCTTTCCTCAAAGGTCTGCTCATTTTTCACACTATTGGTTAGTTTGGTTTTAAAATTTATTCATCTCTCCATATTTTGAATACATGATGGTTTTTGTTGCTTTATGAAATTAGTATTTACCTTACTAAATGTTTTTTCTTTTTTTTTTTTTTTTTTTTTTGCGGTACTGGGGATCGAACTCAGGACCCTGCGCTTGCTAGGCAAGTGCTTATTCCACTGAGCTATATCCCCAGCCCACTAAATGTTTTTTCATTTCTTTTCTCCATTTTGTATCTGTCCTTTCATATGATGTCATTCTTATTCTGCCTGAAGAACTTCCTTTAATACTGCCATTAATTTGGCTGTCCTGATGATAGGTTTTAATCTGTTTTCATGAAAATATTTACTTTGTCTTATTTTGAAGAGTATTTTCACTTGACATTTATTTCACTCTTCTGATGAACTCTTCCACTGCTATTGTTTTGTTACTGTCTGCAGTATACCATCATTATTCTGGCAAGTCCTTTGTTTTTATTATTGTTATGGTTTGTGTCTGCACGTTCCCCCAAATCCTCATGCCGTCATGGGGCGGGCTTCTAGGATTTATGATTGATCCCTGATCCAACGCTGGGATTGTGGGTGTGAGTGCTACACCTGCCCTGGGGCGGGTAGTTTGCACACAATGTAAGGGAAGGAAAGAGGCTGCCTGCCGTGGTTCCGCCCTGTTGCTCTTGGGTTTTCTGTATTCCACCGCCAAGAACTGTAGCCACGTGCCATGTGCCACTCTGCTTCAGAGCCAGCTAAGTATGAACTGAATCCGCCACCAACTGTAAGCTAAATAAACCTTTCTTTCCTTCATTTTGGACTTAGGGTATTTTTGTCTCAGTAATGAGAGAAAAGTAATCAAGGCAATTAGTTTTTTGAAAATATTATCTTTTTATCCTCAATAACTGTACTTGTTTCCCGAGGTGTGGCTTCATTTTTTTGTTCTGCTTTATAGCAGTTTTTAAATATTTTCCACTGATTTTAGAAAAAATTAAGGTATTCTATCTTCTAGTTAATTCTTTCTATTTTCCTTGCTGCACAGGATTATTAAGTCTCCCATAAACTGATTCAAAGCCAGAGCCTGGATGTCCATGGATTTAGCTCTGCTTAGCATTAAGCAGTTCTGTTGATGATCCTTAGAGATATTTATGTTAGTTTTAAACCAGACCCTACACATTCAATTTCCTTTTCTGTATTTCCTGTCACTCTAATATGTCTGGGGCAGTTTAAAGTATAAAATCATCACGTCAGATGGGTCACTGCCATATCCCCAGTATTTCAAAGAACACCCAGATATGCCAACTATCTCAGCAATATTGCCTCTCCCTTCCATCTCTGTCTCTCTGCACAGACACATACGCACACCCACGTACAGAGAGATGCATATGATATGCTACATGAACCTATATATACACATACATATATATAGGGTATATAGTATATATAATATGAATGTTTGCATAAATGGCACATCTGAGAAGATGTGTGTGTGTGTTGTGTGTGTGTTTGAATTTGGTTTCTCTCCTCCACAGAGAGAAATATACTACCAGTAGTTTATGTGTATGAGACTCAAAAGAATTATGGTACTTCTTGTTTGGATTAGTTTCTCACTGAGTACTAATAATGACCATGAGTCTCTAATGGTCTCTACGATCTACTCTAGAACTAGATTGTCTTTCTTGAAGGAAGCTAGTACTTGAATTGGGATGAAGTATTCCTTATCCCTGACAGGATGAGTAGGATGTGTGGTTAGATGAAATTGTACATGGCATTCTTAAATTTTATTTTCAGTAAAATACTACTTAATATGTAAAGAAGATCTTTTCTCATTTAAAATGTATGACAGCCATTTACTAATGAATGCTTTTAAATATGCTACCTGAGCCTTAAGACATAACAAATTATAAATTCTTTTTTTCTATAAAGTGGAGAAAACGAAGCAGTAAAGTACTTAGGCCAAGAATTGCAAAGCTTTGTGTGAAAACTGGAAAAGATTCTGTTAAGTTACCATTATCTATTTACACATTTTCCACTGGAATTGTATAACAGTTACTTATATACTGACTTAAAGGTTATTAAGTATGTCATCCTTCTCTTTGTCACAGAAGTTAATTTATAATACCTTATTTTAGAGAAGAGGTCCACTGAAGAGAAGAAAATGTGAAAAGAAGAAAATACAGCATAAAGCAAAAGCCAGTGTGCACTACTTACTTTTTCTGCTGTACCTTTTAGGGAAGCATTCTTTGCTTGGTGATTTTCAGATGGTATTTTTACAAGCAACAAATTATAATTATAGTTGGATAAATTCTAATGATTATATGGGTTGCTTGCTACATGTTTATATTACTATTCTCTTTGTTGGACTTCTTTTTTCAGAAGACAAAAGTCTCTTTTCCTCTCTTCATTCTGGTACACCAAACAAGTATGTTGCTTGCTCTGGTCTCTACCTCACCTCTGACGTTCAGATATTCACTAGTTGTTCTCATCCACTTTTAGCCCTTTGTCTTGAGCTAGATGGATTGGTGTGGCATAAAAATACACTTTCTATTCTGTTCCTATCTACATACTAAAAGCCTTCTCTAGTCCTCTTTTCCCCCAAAATTTGCTGTAGGTAGATTTACTTCTCGAAAAGGACTCAAACATCACTGGACCTCACACTATTTTTGAGGGGGTGGGAATATTGGAATGTGAGTTTTTCACACCTCTCTCATTTTGACTTTTCTATTCCTAGCCAAACACTTCAGGGCAGTCACCACCCCAAGCCTTCATTCTTGACTTTGGCAAGAGCCACAAGACTTATCTTTGTGTTCTCATGGCTAGTTCCATGCCAGCTGTGTGACTTTTAATTCCTTAAATTATCTGAAATGATATACAAATACCTTTTCCTTTGTCTTCTCTATCTGCCAGCAAGAACCATGCCTAGCAGAGGACATCAAGATGGATACATTTCTAATGAATGAAGGAAGGAATGGATACCACAAGGTGGGACATGGAAAGTGCAGACAGAGACAAAACCAGGAGGCCAAACCACAATATAAACAGGTACCAAAAAGATTTGGCAGCTTTTGTTCAACTGTAAGGATCTCAAAGTTTTCTCTCAATATGCGAAGATACCAGGCTATTCTTGAGCTACCACAGAAATTTGCCAAATACTGGATGATCCCATGCCAAATGCCAAGGTCGTGTTACAGGGGGGTTGTGTGTTTTGCTGTCATCAGAGGTTATATCTTTCATGAGTTAACACATCATTTTTTTCATCATGGTTTATTATTTTATAAGCACTAACACATTAATTTTACTGCCAAAGAATTGTGTTTCTTGTTATTATTTGTTAATTCTTTCATTTATCTGTGTCAACAGCTGCAGCCAAAACTCCTAGCTGCCTGATTTCAGGAAGAATTCCCACGGTACAAAAGGGGGTGGCACACTTGCAGTGTCAGGAAAACTGTGTAGTTTGAGTCTTATCTTGGTGCTCTGCTGCCCTTTCTAAACAAATGTATTGGATTTTTGCACTTTATTGCTGCTTCACAACCCAAGCTCTAAAATAGACCTCTCTAATTTTGTGTGTGTGAAAGAGAATTTAGTTAACAAACGATTCCATATTGCCTTTCCCAGGGAAGGTCGTTAACCTGGATTTTTGTACACAGACAGAACACATGTGAGCTGTTCACCATTCCCTTGCTTTTAACATCCACCTCTGTTTCCAGCAGGTTTCTGAATCAGGAGCTGGGATGTGAGCACACTGTGCTCAACCACGTTCAGCCTGCTCACGGCAAGTCATGTAACCTCCTAAACTGCTCCTCTCTTATTGAACAAGACTGTCCTGGGGAAATCACTGGCACAGACTATTCTCAATGGAAATAGCCCTTGTAAAATATTTAATTGCATTGCCAAGTTCACCAATTGAAGTTGCCAGCTGTTGCTCTTTCACTCAGTTGATTTTTGGTCTTCCTTATTTATTATCATAATCATATGATTAATAGAGACAGTGGCTTTTATCAGGAACATCCAGCAGCTGCAGACCCACAGACAGACTGTTCGTTAGGGCTTCAGAATTAGTAGACAGATACAAGGGAAGGGAAAATTACAGTCCTAGCATTCCAAATGTGGCAAGCCTGCCTCCCTATCAGAAATGCCCAGGAGAAACTTTCAAAGTTTCCCTAGAAACTTTATGTTTTATGTTTTATTTATTTATTTTTTGTCTTTTTTGAGACAGGGTCTCGCTATGCATGTTAGACTGGCCTTGAGCTCACTTTGTAACCCAGGCTGGTCTTGAACTCACAACGATCCTCCTGCCTCAGCCTCCCGAGTGCTGCGATTACAGGTGTGCACCACTATGCCTGGCTCCCTAGAAACTTTAAACAGAAAAAAATTTTCATAGAAGTTATAACTAAAATTCCCTTTCAGTCTAGAGGTTATAGAGGTTATAGAGGTTGGGGTTACAGGTTAACCCCAACTACTTGGGAAGCTGAAACAGGAGGATCTCTGTTCAAGGCTAACCTGGGCAAATTATTGAGACCCTGACTCAAAATGAAATTAAAAACACACATACACCTTCACAACAACAACAAAGGGTTGGGATGTAGCTCAGTATCAGAGCACTTGTGTAACATGTGTGAGGCCCTGGGTTCAATCTCCAGGACCTTCCCCCAAACACAGAAGGGAGTTGCTCACTCTCTAACTTTAATGATGATGATTAGGCAGTCTAAAAAGCAGGGCCACATGCTGGTAGGCCTGGCTTTCCATGAACTCCAAGACTCCCCTCTTCCTTATTCATGTAGAATAAATTCTTCCCTCTCACTCATGTAGCACATTTTCATCCTCTTTAACTTGCTTGGGGGTTTTACTACTTACACTGAGCAGGTGGATTAGACATTGTTTTCCCCAGACACATAAGGAAATCTTCCTAAAGAAATTAAAAGTAAGATGTCTCTAAAAAACATTCCTATTTGGAAGGGCAAGTCTCTCAAGACTCAGTCTGTTCTCTCTGCACTCCTTGTTTGACCCAGCTCAAACATTTTCTACATTTTGAGCTAGTGGAGGTAGAAATGATTGAAAGAGCATGGAATGAGAAATATTATCCCTCATACTTTTGGAGATGGAATATTTAAACAATTGGCACGGTCAATTCCAATAAGAAAAATTGGAGACGAAACACCTTGTCATGTTTCTTCATTGCAGTAACATTACCTGGTGCTTAGTCTCCATGCTTGTGTTCTCCCATAAGTCACAAGCTGAAATCTAATGACGGTGAAGGTATGGGAGGTGATGGAGATACGGACCCCATGGATGAGATTAAGGGCCTTACAAAAGAGGCACCAAAGGTCCCTTCCCTTTTCAGCACGAAGCACCATCTCAGAATCAGGAGATGGGTCCTCAGTAGATACCGAGTCTGCTGATGCCCTGACCTTAAACTTTCCAGCTTTGAGAACTGTGAGAAATAACTTACCATTGTTTACAAACTACTTGCTTTATGCTATTTTGTTATAGCAATTGAATTAGACTAAGATACTTGATGTACCTAACATGTTTGTTAACCTGGTTAAAATCCAAAATAATCTCTCTAGAACGCAATGTGTTGCAAAATTTTTCTACAGAGGAGGTGGTCCGATTTCTAAAGTTGTTGGGTAATTCGAGTATAAAAATCATAACATGCTAAAGTTAAAAATGATGGTGCTTCAAAGGGGTCATTCCTAAAATCAACCCATCCAATCTCCTCAGTTTCACAAGTGAAGGGCTAGGAGATACTGACCCTCTCCAGGTCGCATGGCCAGCCCCTGCAGTACTACCCCGCTTCCGCTCCAGAGATAATAATGATCCTCGTAGCAACTCCTCAGTTTATTTCTCCAGAGAAAATAGACATTTCTTCAAATGACAGAAAAGTACAGTTTGCACGTGTGGTGAAATAGCTAGAGTTACATGAATGCAGGTATGTGAATGTACTAAGCATATACTATGTGATATGTAGTTAACATAGGGCACATAATACGTGGGGGTAATATGGACAATTCAATTTCCCACAACCCCAAAGCTAAGTAAGATAAAGAGGGATGAGGTGGAAAAGGTTCATAGCAGCGTTAGAATGACAGGTGCAGGTATCATCCTAAGTGTGTGGGGACCTCGGGCAATTCACTTCTAAACTCTACTTGACTTTTCTCACTTGCTAAAAGGGTTACCAGTGTCTGTCATGCTGGGTTTGGTGCTTCTTAACAAAACATATAAGAACCTATTTCTTGAGCATAGGATTCACCCACAGGTCATTAGCTTGCCTCCTCTTTCATTTGTTTTTGTGATTTTACTTGAATCACTGACCTAAAATTAGTTTGCCCGATAACTCCCTTTCAAAATAAAACTGGTTTTACTTTTGGCTTTCTGAGGGAGAACAGCAAGACTTAAAAATGCTCTTGGAAACACAGTAATGTTTTTTTCACAAATACTCATTTGAAACAGAACTGCCACATAGTCTTGAAGAATAAGGAAAGTCAGGTGCTGAATGAGTGTTTTCCAGAAGACAGGTAAAACATATTTGGTAGATTAATTCTCAATTCACCTTCTCAGAGGAAAAGGACAAAACCCTCATTTACCAAGATTCTAAAGAGGTTTCCAGGAGTGTCCCTCGCCAGCCCCACATCAGTCTTTGTTTGAATCGTCTGTTCCCCAGAGCCTGGTTTGTTGAGCAGGTCCAAAACCTTTTATTGAGCTGAAAGAAGACTGGAGGAAACAATCGGCTCCTTCCGCTGACAGTCACATGCCTGGTGGCACTCAGGACAGGACCGCTATGGGCTTATCAGCGAATCAATCTTCCTGCCTATCATGCTCTTTTTCTTCAGAAGAAGGCGAGTTAGTACAATCACCTCATCCAGAACAATTACCTCACCTTAAACTGTTTATTCTCCAGAGAAAGGCATTTGGAAGCAGGTAGCACTTCGGCAAGAAATGGATTTTTAAAAAGTACCTGTATTGATGTTAAGCTGGGGAAGGTTGTCTTTCAAGCTTTCTTTGTCTGTTGGGGCTACCCAGGTAAAGGGGGATGTGTATTCAGACCTTTTGAGTTCTGCCACTTATTGATTTATTGATTGATTGATTTCAGATACTGGGGATTGAACCTAGGACTTTTCCTTTGAGCTACACCCCAAGCCCACTGTGTATATATGTATATATGTATGTATGTGTGTATGTACTGTGCATATATAAGTATGTATGTATGTATTTTAGGGACACATGGCCTTGCTAATTTGTCCAGGCTGATCTTCAACTCGCAATCTTCTTGCCTAAGGCTTCCTGATTACTGCGTTTACAGGCCTGCTGTGCCTCATCTGGCATCATCTTTTTTAAAAAATATAATACACTTAGATATTAATAAAGAAGATAAGAAATGCACTTTTCTTCTCCTATGAAAGAAACAAAACAAACTTTCATAACACAGTAACCAGAGAGTGACAATAGTACATATCCCCTGTATCGTGAACTTAAAGGAATGGCCTGAAAGTTAATCAGAAGGCACTCTCCTGGGGGAGTGCACAGAGCGGTCTGGGTTACGGGACGGGACACGGAGCTAAATCCTCAGGGCTTTGATTGCTGTAGCACAGGGAGGGATTAGAGGCAACCTGAGGGTACAGTGCCCTCAGAAGCAGTGAAGTCAAGATCTGACAATCTATTAAGCGCAAGCCCTGCTTTTTAAGAAAGGTCTTCTTTCCTCTGTGAAAGAGGCCCATTTCTCCTTTCCCAGATAAGTACTAGAAAGGCAATTCTCAGGATAGAGATTACAACAAAAATAGGAACTTGGGAGCTGCTCAGAAGTCAGGGGGTTTTGAAGTGACTGTGAAAACAGAAAAAAAGAATTAGAAAAAAATCCCATACCTCTTACCACACTCTTGAGTGTAATTCCCCACCGCTTTATTGCCAGGCAGGCATTCATTAGCGTAGTTGCAGTAACAGATTTATTCTTATTGTTATTTGTCCTCACTTGGCACTTACTATATCTTTTCTTAAATTTTCAGGTGTGATTCCCCAAATCTGATAGTAAAGCAGTGTTAATAGGAAAGGCAAGACGATCAGAGGGCTCGAAGTTGATCCAAACGAGGCTTCGTGGAAGCGGCTGACTTCTCATTCGCCTCCACTCACCCGTGGGGTCCGGCACCCGAGGGGCGCGGCCACCAGTCCGGGCGGAGCGAGAAAGGCAGCGGCAGGCCGGGAGGGACCGACCGCACAGCACGTGCCCGGCCGCGGGCTCACCTGCACCGCCCCAGCCCGCGCCGCCGCGCCCGCGCCCGCCGCCCCGCCCCCGCGCGCTGATTGGCCGCAGCTCGGAGGGCGGGGCGGAGAGCCCGGGGCTCACGGGCGACGCGGACTGGGCTCCGCGCGGTAGTCGCGGCCGGCGGCTGAGTCCTGGCTGTGCGGGCGCGGCGTGGCTGGGCCAGCGGGGCCGCACCGTGGGCGGCAATGGGGACTCGCTCTTCCTTCTCCGGGCGCGCATCCGGCGACGGCTGCGAGCGCCCTGCCCCGCTGCTGTAGGGAGCAGCCGGAACAGTCCCTCGCGGGAGACCTCGGGACTCTGTGCGCTCGGCCCGCGGCGGCGCTGCCCGACTCGGCGCGGACGAGGAGCGGACGGGGCGCAGCGCATGGAGCGCGCGGCGGCCGCGGGAGGCGCGCGGCGCTGGCTGCGCTGGCTGGGGCTCTGCTTCTGGGCGGCTGGGGCCGCGGCGGCCCGAGGTAAGCGCAGCTGGGCCGGGGCGGGGGACGGCGAGGCCCCGGGGGCCCCAGCGGTCCGCACTCGCGGCGTCGGCGCCCAAGTTGCGCGCTGCCCGCGCCGAGCCGAGGCGAGGGGCGGGAGTCGAGCGGCGGACCTCTGAGGGAACCGTGGTCCTGGCCCCCAAGTTTGCCATCCGCCACGATGCTACAGGTGGCTGTGACCCGGGCCCCTACCCTTTCCTCTGCTCTCCCGCCCCGTGTGCCCGGCCCTCCCCAGTTGCCGCAGATCGGAGGAGCAGCCCCACGGTCAACCTTCTCGCGTTCGTCCTCTTTCTCCGCGGGAGATGTCTCGGGGTGGGCGCCCACGGCGAGGTCCGAGAGTTCTAGGCAAAGGAGCCAGGTGGGTGGGTTCGGCTCGAGATCCGAGATCGCGCCGCCTTTTCTTTTCGGGAAGCGACATCCAAGTTGAAGTCCCCTAGCTTTGCGCCAAGCTCGGTGCCCCTGGGGAGACCCCAGCCCTGGGCCTTAGCCAGTCCCGGGCTTTCCCTGCGGAGGCCTCGCGTGCGGGAGCACGGAGAGCTGTGCGTGTCCCCCAGAACCTGTGCCTGCAGTGCCCAGCCGGGTAAGCTGCTGGCTCGGGGCTACTCACCCGGCACCGCCTCTCCCTGACCCAGGCTACTGCAGCTGGGGAGCGGGACCGCAGAGCGAGAGCGCGAAGAAACCAGTTTCTTTCCTCTTGGAAGCATAGTCTCTTTTTTCCGGGCTCCTCTGCACTCCAGCAGAGCGCAATTTCCCAACTGGTTGGAGCTCCACCTTGAGCGAGGACAGGAAGCATCAACTTAGAGATAAATCCCACGGACCTGTTTTGAAGACCATCTCAGGCAGTTTTAGATCAGGCTCCAACATTGTGGCATTACCTTTGGAATGATGCAGAAGCGTACCCCTTCCTGCCCTTCTTCACCTTTCTTCCGCCACCCAGAGGACTTAGAATATGTGAGTGCATTAGAATGATTTACAGAGTGCTTGTCTGTCAGGAGGTGGAACTGGGCTAGCCGCCTGGCCTTCCCTATGCCTTGTGAACATATTCTAGGGAGGTCTGGGGAAAGGCTGAGGACGATCACGAAAGAGCCAGTTTCATTTAGTGAACGATAATGGTGTGAGATGCAGTCGTACTGCCTAGAAAAAATACGTTTTTAAATGGTAGAATATTTCATAAACCTGGTCTATGCCTCTTTGTATTTCATTCCCTGAAAAGTTTGTGTGTGTGTGTGTGTGTGTGTGTGTGTGTGTGTTCAATGGATCAGGCTTTTTAAAAAAGCACGAAAGGTTTAAAAATGAGCCTCAGTGATTCCCCACACTGAATTATGGTGGAGCATACTTTTTCTTGCTGGAAGGAAGCACAAGCTTCAGCCATTTAATTTACTACTGAGAAGGGGAGACTGCCTCGCTGCAAATCCAGCTCTGAGTTGTCTTTCATACGTTGTGTGGGAAAGTGGGCTTCCTCTCCCTGCCGAATGTGGTCCTAAATGGCCGAGTTTCTCTTTACTGTTGGGTCCTGAATGCCCAAGGGTGACTGACTCAAGGTACTGACCCTGGGAATTTGGCTCTGTGGAGTTGTCTTAAAGCCAGCTTCAAACAAGAGGTGGGGACATGCCAAAGTCTCTTGCGGGGAGTTTTGCTGGCTGTGAAACTAAGGCTAGCACCTCTTGTCTGCAAGCTGTTCTTTAAAGGTCTCCTGGAAAACATACTGTACACTCAGCAGGCTTATTTACAACAAATGTCTTGCACAGATCACAGTGATATTCAAGACACATGGAGTGGAGCAGTAAATCTGACTAATATTTCCCTTGTCATATTTTACTTTCTGGGGCATGAAGGCTGTTACCTTTAGCAGCTGTCAGAGATTCCTCAACAAATGAGCATCAAGCAGGCAGCAGAACCTGTGAACATACGGGCATGGCTTTGGGCAGGTGGGCAGGATGGAAGTTCTCAGAACAAAGGGTGTGTTTTAGTATTACTTAAGTTATCCTGCCCCAGGAGGGCACTCCTTCATTACAGTCAAGACGAGGCGCACCCCTAGTGTAGCCTGAAGCCTAGGTTAGTAGTCCTGGCTTATGTGGAGGGTGGGCCCTAGGTGGATTTTACTTATCCAAAGAAATAGTTTCTGTTCTCTGGGATTTTTTTCTGTTTCCTTTTTTCTCTTGTCTTCTCGCTCTTTTTGTTTTTTTCTTTCAGTGTTGGGATCAAACTCAGGCCTTACACATGCTAGTCAAGCACTTTACCATTGAGCTACAGCTCCCAACCTCAGATTTTTCATGTTGATTTGACCCAAGATAATTCTACTTTTCCTAACCAGTGAGATGTACGGAATTATTCTGTTTGCTTTGATAGTGTGAGACTGTTACACAGTTGAGTAATTCATTTGCAGTGTTTATCATTTATCTGTTTCCAAGAGGATTGTACCAAATTCTTATTTTCTGTCCTTCCATACTTCATGTAAAAGCCTCTGAAAAGTAGAAGAAAATTTCACGATTGTCCCTGACATTACTCAAAGAAGAAGAGAATTAAGGCAAGGGACTGCATATAAAATGTAATAATAACTGATAGTATAATACTGTTCTCTGGTTTGGCCTTTGTAAACAATGTTTACCTTTTAGTCCTCTTCTTACCTATAGGCATATTGTAGGGAAGGCACTTGAGTGCTATGGTTACTGTATGTTTTAATACTCTCTAACTTAAAAGAAGGTTGATTAAAAGTTATCTGTGACCTGCCAAGTGCTAATTGAATTTACATCATGTTGTCATACTGATTTGTTTTTGTTCTTGGAAAAAAAAGAATGTTGCTGTTGGTCTGGTTATGAATCCTGCCTTAGATACTGTGCATAAGAGAACCTCCTTATTAAAGGTAGGGAGGAAGATGTCCTTTGACAGGCTGGGCATTCACACAACTCCATGTTTTAAAAATGTCCTGGATGATGAACTCTTCCTCATGATAATTATAGCAGTGCATTAACGGCAAGAGAAGTACACGTTTATTTTATAGGGATAATATAGTCATATGACTTACAGATACTTAAATCTTCTTATCTCTGCAGTTCATCCAGTTTTAAAACTATAGTCATTTTCTCCTTAATAAACGCTACTAGGGAATACCTTGTCTCTCTTTCCTCATTTTATTCCTTTTCTTTAAAAAATATATCCATTCATAGAACTATGAGAAAAAAACTCTTTTTACCCAATTTCCTGCTGAGCTGGTGTTTTTCTGATTCCTGGATTGTGCTCTTAGCTTGAGCAGCCCCATGGTACCTTCTTTTCATACTAAAGTGTTCTGCTGGAGGGGTCTCTAAAGTGTCTTGGTTTTTTTAAGAGGCTGTTCACCTATTTGACTGGGCCCTGTAAGGACAGCACCTGTCACCTTCTACATTCATTCTCACTCCTTGAATACCATGGTTCTGTAGTCCTTGGTCAGTAACACATAGAACTGAGACACCAGTGGAACCCCGGAGATCCTCCCTGGTTCTGTGGCTGACTCCTCAGGTGGCTCAAGACCAGGCTGTTTGATAAATTAGGGAAACACTGTTGTTTTCGTTGCCACAGTGATTTGTAAACTTGTCTTTGACTTTCTTCCTTCCACCAAATAGTGCAACCAATTTAAGATATTACCAACATTAAGAGGCTTACAAAGAAATCAGTAGATTAGGTGACAGTGACTACTAGGTACCCTTTCCTTTGTAGTTAAAAAAAGGAAATTGAGCTAGAGACCCAAGCCAAATGCATTAAAATGAAATCCAGAGAAAGATATCCCAGGCACCATTTCACAGCGCACTTTAAGGGATAGGTGGTGCAGGCTGCCCCTCCATGGACTGGCACATCTGTTCACCTGAGCCCGAGGATGTCCTCCTCCTCATTTACGCCTTTGCCCTCAATCTCACCATCCCTACCTCAGGCTCTGCTGCTTGACCAGCAGTAGCTTTAGCTTCTCTGTCCTCATTCTGATGCTTCAAAAACTAACAGCGTAGGGCTGGGGATATAGCTCAGTGGAATAAGCGCTTGCCTAGCAAGCGCAGGGTCCTGAGTTCGATCCCCAGTACTGCAAAAAAAAAAAAAAAAAGCTTATAAAAAACTAACAGCACAACAGAGTGATCAATAGAAATGTAGTTTGTTTTCATTCTAAGCTATAGATGCTATGTAAATACACCTTTCATTTCCTCCTTCTTACCCTTCTCTCCCTCCTGCCTCTCCTTCTCCCATTTTGGTAGTGGGCATTGAATGCAGGGCCTTTGCACTAAGCTACTTCTGTGACATAATCTCGCTAAGTTACTAAGTTGCCCAGGCCGCTCAGACTGGCCAACTGTCCTGCCTGACCCTCCCAAAGCGCAGGGATCGGAAGGTTTTGCCACTACACACAACTCACCTTTCGTTTTCCCAGGCCATTATTGCCCTGAGAATTGCTATCATGTTGTTACCACTCTTTATGTTATCCCTTCCCTATTTCAGGGCTTTATGGGACTACAAATAGTAATCATTGTATTTAATGTGTGTCATTCATTATTCTGAATGCTTTACACATGCTCACTCATTTAACCCTCAAAATAACTCAGGTAAGTGGTATTTTCCTAATTTGTGAAACAGGGAAAGAGGGGAATGGAGGGGTCAATACTTGCTCAGTGTTCCAGAGTTAGTGTATGGTACAGCTGGATTTGAATCTAGTCTGACTTCAGAGTCCCCAACAAAGGCAGTCTTCAAAACTGTTATGAAAATAAGTGGATCATGGTATTTTGGTGAGAAAAGTACTGAAATGCCCTGCTTATAACTACCACATGCTGTAGAGGAATTTAGAGTAGGTTAAATATATCAGTACATGTATTCAGATAAATCTGAAAGATTTATGTTGTGAAACTACCACACTCTCACCATTCAGCCTAGTATACTTTGGGATTAAATTCACACTTACAATGCTGAACGCCAGTTTCTGATATGGTAACTTGCTTTTTTTTTCACTTTTGAATTTCAACAGAAAATATTACTGTGATTGAATATGCCATCCATGGAATGGCAGATCCCAAGAGAGTATTTGTTGCGTGTCTTGTATTTTTAGCCTTGTTTGCCGGGGAAATTTGGAGCATGAGATTTGAGAATAGATTGTTAACACCAGAGGCTGCTGTTTCTGCTGTTTTGGGTCCTCCTGCTGCTGCTTTTGTGAGGCAGATGGCTAGATTCATTTATAGAAAATAGATATTCGTTCTATTTTGCATTTCCACTTTGAAAAGAACTTTTAATTGTTTGTGCCACATTGCATCGTATGGCTTTATTGTGTGCATACACATGCTGTGCGTAGATAATTTTTAGAATTAGGCGGATGTTAATGTATTCACTTTGGATGGTGTTAACTGAAATCCACTGCTAACTCTGTGAAGCTTTTGGAATTTTCTTCTGGAAGTGGGTGTGTTTGCACTGCGATGCGTATCAAGTATTTTCTCTTTTGTTCGCTGCTGCTCTCCACTGTGCCCCCACTTCACTCCACTAGAATTCATTCATAAAAAGATGAGGGTTGTATTCATGGGACTAAAGTGCAAATAGTGGGCAAGTACAGGTAGAGTATCCCTTTTCCAAAATACTTAGGAGCAGAAGTGTCTGATTTCCAGATTTGGAAATATTTCATGTACAGAAGTGATATGCTGGGGTGGGGCCCAAGTCTAAATATGAAATTCCACTTACATTTCCTACACATGGCGTGCACATAGGCTGAAAGTAATTACAGTGTATTTAGTGCCCCTTGTTTGGACCAAGCCCCATTGTCTGAGTGAGGTATGGGGTTTGGCCTGGGGGTGTTGTGTTGGTTCACATACACTTTTAGAAGTTGGGGAATTTGGGATTTTGGGGTTAGGGATGCTTGACCTGTATTCCATATCTGTTTACATCAGAGCACTACAGAAATACAGTATTTCCTAATATTATTTCTAACAGGACAAGAATAAGATGAGGCTATTTTCTTACATGACCAGCTTCTTCTGGTAGTTTCATAATAAGGACATTGAAAAGCCAAAAGCTGTCTTCAAGTGAATCATTGATGGCTTCATTTAGTGCAAATACAATTATCCTTAAGGATCCAGCATCTTGTAGATAATTAAGACCCTTATGTACATGATGTAATACTTGAATGTAACTCAGGCACATCCTCAGGCACTTCATTTCTAGATGACTTGTAACACCTAATACAATGTAAATGGTCAGAAAAATAGTTGTATTGCATTATAATATACGATAGAAAAAATTGCTCCATGTTTGATATAGATGCGTTTTCCTTACATTTTTAAATTTTTGATACTTAAGTCTGCTCTAGCAGAACGTTTAGGTAGAGAGGGCCAACTGGGTTGATGTTCTGCTTTAAATTGTTCATAAAGCACACAGGAGTCTTCATCTTCAGAATGAAGTGTTAGTATATTTATCTCATTACTTGAATGCCACTTATTAGAATAGAAGGTGTCAGGGTGAAAAATCATGGCAACAGTACAGAATTTGCATAAGGATGGACTTTACAGATGCTTTGTGGTTACATAAATTGAAAGCTGTGATTTTCAATTAGGAAGTGAAGGGGCAATGGCACCCATCCTGGGCATTCCAGAAGGTGGGTTGTTAGCAGCAGGCCTAAGAGGCAGGAGCTCCAAAAGGGCTGAGGAGCAAGGCATCTTGACTAATGCAAGTGCCCAAGCAACAGTGGGATAACTCAGTCTAATGTAATACCAGTCACAGAGTTTGGTTACTTACCCCAAGTGAATTTGTTTACTGAACGCTGGATGAGAAGATGTGCCTCTAAATAAATCTGTGGTAGTTGTTTAGAGTTTGCTAGTGACAGTACTTAGCTGGTAGTTATTTTTATTTGCATTTAATTTAATAAACCTCACTGGGGAGATGGAGAAGCCAGATGACCATGGATGATGGAAGCTATGCTGGTAATGTTTGAAACTCAAAGATGAGCGCTTTTCTGATGTTGTTGTGCATTGGAATCACTGTGAATCTTGTGAAAATGCACGTTCTCATTTTAAGTCAGAGGAGAGGCTGTATTTCTGAGAAGCTCTTGGTGACACTCCACAGGTCAGAGTGTAATTCAGGTTTTTGATTTTCATTATTGTTTTCCATTTTCAAACCAATATGAGGTAGATTCACATAAGAGTATTTAAAAAAATGCCAAGAGAAAAATAGGTAAACACAAATGTCGTTTTTTACTCAAACATACAGCCGCTGATAAAGCCAGTAGACATTTATGGAGCACTGTGCAAAGTCTTGAAATTTATTTTGAAATACTGTCATTGGGATCTCATATCTGCATTTCATTAATTTCTTGTAATCTACAGGGAGTGGAGTTTTTCAGAATTTGAACAGTTTGCCCCAAGTTCCTTTTTTATTAAATAAGAGGCACTTCCAGTCCTTTCAACATTCCACCCGTTTCCCTATTTTTCTTGATTTTGCTAGACTTAAGACTGAACTGGAATTTGGGGCAATTAGAATTTGTAGAAATTAGAGACGGAGACTAAAGTAAGGAGTAAACAAAAATAATAAAATCATATAAAAAACAGAACATTGTCTGTGTGGGACACGGATGCTCCGCGCAGGGGGATTGCGGCTGCCTCAGCGCTTTGGGGCCTCTGCTTGGCCGGCTGCCGCGTTGCCCGCGGCCCTTCTCGCTGCCACGCCCTCTCCTGTCAGGCCTTGTCCAGCTGTGCACGTGCATGCGGAGCAGGATTTGTTTCTCCGGCCTTCCTAAGTTAAGGTGTAAATAACGTTTGGACTAAAATTTCTAAAATTGACTTCATAGCGTGGTAAAGTCTGCAGGAATATGTCCTCACAAAAATAAGAATAAATAGCTAAAAGTGATTGTTTTTCCTTTTTTTTCCCCCTCTCTCAGCAGATTGTAAGGCCTCCAGTTTTAGATTATTCAGGAAAGATAATTAAGTATCAGAGTCTCAATATTATGAATGGCTGTTTTGAATAATATATCATTTATATGGATCTTAGAAATTTGGATTAACACGTAATAATTTACATATTTATGGAGTACAGGGTGATATTTCAACATATATATAGATAGATAGATAGATAGATAGCATGTTGTACTGATCAAAACAAATTATCATTTTCCTCTCTCATCATTGCTTTGTGTTTGAAGCTGTTGAGCTCCCCTCTTCTAGTTCTTTATCAAATATCTCATTGATTAGTATATATGCTAAGAACTAGAACTCACTCTTTCCCTGTTTTGGTACCCTCCTTTGGTAGTTCTGGAGGTGGACCCATGGCTGTCTCACTGTACTATATCCCCAACCTATGTGTTATTTTAAGAGAAGGCTCTTGGTAAGTTGCCTAAGCTGGGCTCACACTTGTATTGTTCTGCCTCAGCCTCCTAAAGTGATGGAATTGCAGGTTTGCACCACCAATCACAGCTTTTAGTATTCATTTTTAAGGAACTTTCACAGTTTTGATCACTTTGTGTCTTTTCATCCACACAGACATTAAGAAGATGATAAAACTAAGATTTAGAGATTTTTCAACTTAAGTAAGACAAGTAAGAATACACAGGTAACACAACTACTAGAAGTCAGACGTTCAGATGGTTTCGGGGCCCTTTTAACTACGTTACCATGTAATTTTGTTTTCTAATAGATCAGGTATACTAAACTTGGATGTTAGTGGACATTCATTCATTCATTACATGTGAGAGGGGTGTGGATGTGTGAGCACTGGCAAAGAACAGGAAATGAATGAATATAAATCCAAAATCTTGTCTTGCCTTCTTGATCTGTGTGGTGTCAGGCTTTTTCTGACTTTCAACAGCAGTGACCTTGTTTGGGTGATAAGGGGGAGTAGGAAATGGGTGACCAGTGGTTGCAGGAAAGTAACACTATGCATATATTAAAAATTGGACACTGTAGTATGGAATAAATTATATAAAGTCTTCTGAAGAACTTTCTAAGAAATAACATTTTCTTAATCAAGAATTTTTTTTTTTTGGTACTGGGAATCAAACTCATGACCTCATGCTTGCCAGGTAGGTGCTTAGTCAAGAAAATTTCTTAAGAAAGTATAAAGTGAAAGCTCATAGAAGTTCTGTTGAGATTTTATTTTTTTAAAATACCACTCATTATTAGAAATATGATACTAGGTTCTGAGTTTGTATAGCTTTCTAAATGCCTCTTCTTAGTCATTAATTTTGAGTGTGTATGTGTTTTGTTTTTCTGTGTTCAGTCAACTAGGGAGCTCTCAAACCTTCCAATTTGTATTTGAAAGTAACTTAGTGATGTGGTGCAATTGTACTTCCAATAACATTTTTATCAGTATGTCCTTAAAAATTACCTAACCTATTTTCAAAGGAGGGAAAATTAAAAGACCCACAAATAAAATTCTTTGGCAGAGAAATGTGCACATGTTGTCAGTGTTTTGTGAACTGTCTATCTCTCTGATTAGACAACCCTTGCACACCCCTTGGTCTTGAGACCAGAAGTTACAGTTCTTGTCAGAAGTTTTCATCAGGATGCTTCCAAAGCTGTTTTCCTTAAAAAAGCAATCAGGAGGTTCACAAGATTGTCAGTGTGAGGTATGTGGGTGGGATGTAAGTGTTGAGGGTTTGCTTTAAATAAAATAATATTGACTGAAAGATGTTGTCAGACATTTTTTTACCTTGTAGCAAAACTTAAAAAAGTCCATCTGATGTTTTTTGAAGTTCTGCAGGTAATTTGACGTGTGGATCAGCCTCTGGGATATCAGTGTGGAAAGACAGCTCTACGTGTCGTAAGATTGGCACAGAAGAGAATGGCACAATCAATTATTGGTAATTGTCAAGGTGCTGAGTGCTGTAATACATGGAGATCTCTGTGTGTATTATACATTAGTGACTGTGATATATCATCATTATATCAAACTTACATCAATAAAGTTCTGTGCCATTAGTTTAAATGGCATTAATAACCCTTAAGTATGAATTGTAGCTGAAATTTAGATTTGAAAGTTAGTGTCTTAATTCCGGTGCTCCCATTTCTCCCTCAGTGCTACCGCTTATCAGACCCACAAACCTCAGTCTCTTTTCCCCAGAAACTTTATTCCCAGCATGCCTCTGGTGACTATAAACCCTTCGGTGTGTACTTTTTTCTCTGGTTCTTTCATTTGCAATTGAGAAGATGACTAAGTTATCTTCTAAATTCCTTCTTTAACATGTTTTCAGTACCATTTGATCACAGTATTTTGATATTGGCATTTTAAATACATACCACACCTTAAGAGAAGAAATAATACATGAATTAGAATTTGCTAGACAAGTTAATGGCTTTTCTGGAATGATGAAATTGGCTTAAACATTTTCTTGAGTGTAACAACAATGAAATAAATTTAATGTTTTTATTTCTCTTAAAGCAATGGTTGCACATACACAATGGACATTCTTCTGTGAAAATATGAAATCCAAACTCTGCAACAGTGGATTTTTATGCTAGGAACAATCAATTAGGAGAGTCTTTGCAGGTATCTCTAAATCTATGAAACTCTGAAATCAGCGGCACTTCTGGGCCTGAGCGTTTTTGGATGACTGACACTCACCCTGTGTGCGCCCTCCTCACAGCGGAAGTGGTCTGATCAGCAAAGAGCACAGGGTCCCCTCTGCTGGTGCTCCGAAGTGCGCCACTGCGTGAGCGCGCGTGTGTGTGGAGGGCATCTCTTGCTAGACTGACTTTCTCTTTTCAAAAACAAGATATATATATGAAATTTCATATTAAATTTTCATATTCAAAGTCTCAAATTACTTGAATAAACACATTGGCTCAAATAAAGCGCACAAGGAATAGAGCACTCAGCCTTCCGGTTTTCCTGAAATCAGTGGTTTTCTTACATTTTGTGAAGAGGTTGAAAGGACGAGGGAGCCAGTTAAACGTCTTTGTGTGCAGTAGTTGTATTTGTTTGGGGTAGAGGCGTGTAATCCTTTTTCTAGATTTGTAGAACGACATTATCTAGTAAGGGATATAAACCACTGAAGTGACCTTTTATATTTGCAGTGCTGGACTTGGAACCCAGGCCCCTGTGCAAGCTTAGGCAAGCACTCTACCACTGAGCTGAAGCCCTAACCGTCAAGTGGCCTTTTACGTAACTATTGATTAGCGTTAACTGATCACTGGGTTTTCTTTGTACTTCTTTGTTTACCATTTGCAAAGAAAAATTATAAAATTATGATGTTGAAATGGACCCTAAAGTTTCTAGGCTACAGTGCGAATCTATGCTGAACCAAGGGTAGAAAAACAAGGCAGCTTGCCCGGGTTTTAGCAGTCATTGCTGCCGGTACCTACCCATGTGTGTGGACCCTCATTTTCTCCGGGTCATCCTTGCCTCATTTCCTTTTTAGTCTTACAATAACAAAAGTGATCGGTAAGGGCACAAAGTTCAAAAGAATGATACCAGAAGCCTAAAGACTATTGATCATTTTACCCTTTCATTAAAGATATGTTCCTTTTATCTAACGTGTATATTTTTCTAAAATATCTGTGAGATATGTTTGAGTTTTTTCTTTTTTTTCCTTCTTTGGCTGTGTTCTGAATCACTGAATGCTGGGGTGGTGATTTGAGACACACAGTTTAGCTTGGTGTGGCAGAGCTAATTGATACTGTAGCAGAGGTTTGCTTTATAGGTTGCGTTTTAGGGTGAAATTTAGGATGAGTTTTAATCTTTTATTCAAATTACTTCATCCTTAGTCACATGCTTTCCAGTATGAATCCATTAGTAGATGTTAGATATCAATATAATTATTTAAAATACCCATTGATAATAAAGAATATTTTCATCTCTATGTATGCTGTGTGAAGTTAGTACTGTGGGTTAGAATAGTGAACTTTATAGTTTACTCAGAGGAAATTATTTTAGAATGGTATTTGCTAAAAGCCACTAATTCTTATTGAAAGATGAAAGTTACTCTCATTTTGTAATATTTCCCTCCCAGAAATCTGCATTTTCACACGTGATGTGAAGGTGAGCCTTTCAGGACTGAATAGCTCCTCAGTCTTGTAATTATGATGTGGTGTCGCCAGGAGCGCAGTTGTTGGACATTATGAGGACACCAGGTGGAGCAGATTTTTAATGTGCAGCTTGACTTGTGCTTCTTTCACAAAAGCTTTTGGTGACATGTTAAAAGATACCCTCAAAATGCCATAAATCTGCATCCCCAGAGAGTGACTGCTTATTATTTTAAAAGCTTTAGTTGCTTCTTCCCCAGAGTCTCTATTGTCTTGATTTTGAAGTGAATTTGGCATCTCTAATAGTCACAGGAACGTGCAAAAAGCCCCCTTGGCGTTTGGGCTGAGCCTATACAGTAGTACAGTTATCTCTGTCATATTATTATTCATGCCAGTGCCACCCTGCTGGGAAACTATTACACACGTGGGCCGTTGAGAACTTTGGATTCTTTGAGATTAAGTGTCAAAATATTCAGAGTATGGCTATTTTTAGCAATTATCAGTGAAAGATCTGGCTTCTGTCAATAGTGACCAGGTTTAGACAGAGAATTCCTGGGTCATCACACAAAATCATTTTCAGCATCAGAGAAAGGCAAACATCTAAGCAGTGTCACAAAGGGTTAGGGAAAAAAATCATAGACAGTAGCTTTCAGTGTGTGTGGGCATACACTTTTTTCCTTAAACACCTGACATTTAGTGGTTTGAAGTATGTTTAAACAGTTTTATTGAAACATACTACAGTAGATTGAAAGATGAACATTGGATGTTTAACATAATCCTTCTTTACAGAAATGCTCATGTGGTATGTATTTTAAATTCTGCAGAGAAATAATTTAATTCAGATATTCTCCATCAGCTGGTGCCACAGCCTGTATCTCTAAGCCACGGAGTCAAAATCTCAGTGAAGATACAATGACTTTTTTTTTTTTTTTTCAAATTTCCCCAGGTGATTCTCAGTTTGTGAACTCATGATTGAAAGCCATCCGTTTAATGTGTGTTAACATAGAAAGCACCCTTTTTGAGTTATTCAGGACATATTTGACAAGCCCATCTCAGCAAACATGCAGAGACATAGGTGACCACTCTTAATTCGGTCCTTCTTGTCAGGTCTTATTGTTCGTCTTAGGGTCTCAGATGACCTGAGTGGGTGAAACTGCAGACCTAAATTTCTCTTGGAAGCCTGAGGTATTCATAAAAGGATACAATTATGTGAGAGATATGATACAATCAGGGAGGGGACTGTAAAGATACAGGACTGGGGATGGGACCCTAGGTTTCTTTCCTATACTGCAAGGAAATTAGTTTCCTCCAGACCCCATCAAAGCATCGTAGGCATGTGTGGTAATCAGACTTCCAGTACTGTAATGAAACATCTGAGATAATTAACTTGTAAAGGGAAAAGGTTTGGGCTCAGTTTTGGGGGATGTGGTATGTGATCAGGGAGCGCTGTTTTGGACCTATGGCAAGGAAGCACATCATGGCAGAAGTGTGTGGCTGAGAAGAACCACTCATCTCACAAAGTAGGTGGCAAAAAGGAGAATCCCCTTCTAGGCTGCATCCATCCCCAGTGACCAAAGCATCTTCTGGTAGTCCCTGCTTCTCTTAGCTCCCCTGTTTGCCAACAGCGCCACCCGGGGGATGAAGACTTTATGACTGCCCTCTTCAGGACTGCCCGGGGTTTCTTGCTCGTTTGTGAAACTCTAGTTCATTAATGGTCTCATGTGAATAGATAGTACTTTTTAAACAATGTATGAAATGAGTATCTGGACTTATTTTGCCTAAAATTAGAATATCATCAGCATCTATCGCATATCTGTCCCCCCTTTGATTCTTCTTGGAAGTCTTCACTCTGGAATTTTATGCTTATTCCCTTGTTTTAAAAAATACAAGAAGTAGAGTATTCCTAAACAAAGTTTACTTTGCTTCCTTTCGAGTTCTGTTTAGAAATAATTTTTTTTTTTTTTTTTTTTTTTCCGGGACCGGGGATCGAACTCAGGGCCTTAGTGCTTAGCGGCAAGCACTTACCCCACTGAGCTGTACCTCCAGCCCTCGAGTTCTGTTTAAATTATTTTACAGCATGTATTTTACATATTCTTCTGCAATTAGCTTTTTCACCAAATATTAGGTTTCATATCTTACTGTATTTGATTTACTTTTTTGAAGTACAATACTCAGCTGTGTATACCATAATTACTCAAGTTTATGTCAAGGAACTTTGGGGAATTAGCAAATTGTTTTCTTATGAAAAATGCTGTATAATTACATTGATGTCTAACTAATAGGATGTACATTGCAGTGTTTCTCATGTATCTCCGACTGAGTTGCTGGGTTCTAACACATGAACATGGTAAGTTTGCCAGACAGTGCCAATCGTTTGTATCTGTTGTGCACTTAATTGCCCTCTCTTTGATTACTAGTGAAGCTGAACGTGTTCTCACATATTTCATTGCCACTGGTATTTCCTCAGTAGAAGAAAGACTTAAGTCTTTTGGCCCACTTTTTGTTTTCATTGAATCATAGGAGTTTTAGGTGTATGTGTGCATGTGTAAACGTACATGTGCCTGGACTTCTGATGGAGTTACGTCTTGTAAACCCATCAGAAGTTGAAAACATAAATTTTAAATGTGTTGAATAAACCTAAGCTTTGGGCCATCATAGCTTGGCACAGTACACGCCTGTAAATTGGCATTTACCCCGTGATTATGTACCGGAGTAGTATCATTACAGAGCGTCGCACCCAGTCTCAGCCTGCTCCAGGGAGAGATCAATATTCAGAGTAACGGCTTCCACTGCGCATATATTACTTTCACACTTTTGTGAAGTGGAAAAATCATAGGTTGAACCATCAAAAGATACAGCTCATGTTTTTATCTCTTTTTAGTATGTTATATGTGATTAGAAATTTCCCAGTTTATTTTAAATATCTTCTGATGAAGTGGAATTATTTATGGTATCTTTTCATAATCTAGAACTTTTAACTTTAATGTATTAATCACTATATTTAGTTCTCTTCTGTCATGCTTAGGAAATCCTCAAATTTCATTAAACACATTCTCTATTTTCTTCTAAAAATCATACATTTCAATCTTTTATATTTATGCCTTTAATCCACTCTAAATAGATTTTTTTCTGGGTAGATTTTGAGTTAAGGATTTAATTTCATTTTTTCATGTGAAGGAACAATTGTCCCTGGAATATTTATTGAAAAGTCCTCTGCTTTGCAAGTGATCTGAAGTGTTCACATTGTAATTTATGAAACTTTTATATAATAAGGGAAGTTTTTTAGTCTGGCATTAAATGTTCTTCCAAACAACTCCAGCGACTTTTTTATTTCCTTCTGCTCCCCTTAAGTACCCTCCACTTGGCTGGATTTTATGCTGTGACTCAAAACTGTCTTATGGTTTCATTTGTCTTATTTGCCATCTTACACCTTACATTTACCTTCTATTTTAGGTTACATTATGTCCCTGATTTACAGACATATGAGTTGGCAACTTTCACAGGTGTAGTGTATAAGATTTACTTTGTTGGCTTACAGATGAATTGGACTTTGAAACAATTCTGGAACAGAATTCTTTTGTAAGCTGGAGGTTTACTGTATTTTTCTTTTTAAAAAAATTAAAGTTTTCATTTTAAAGAGAATTAAAAAAAAAACAACAGAAATACAGAACTGCAAAAAAAGATGATAGGAAATTAACAATGGTTTCTGTAGTTTTCTTTTGCACTACAATATATCATAGACTTCTTAAGCAGATCTGACATTGTGTTTATCTTTAACACCTTCAACTAGAATATAATCTTTCACCTACTTGACATTTGATAGATTATTAAGTTGAAATAGAAATGATTGTGGAAATCACCTTTCCTGTCACTGGTGCACGCCACCTGACACTTAAAATTTAAATGAAGAGAGATTGAATTTAGCTCATCAGATTAGGAGAGTCAGTGCTTGGTTGTCTGGATCCAAGGCAGAAACCTCAGAGTGGAAATGTATGGTGAAGAAGAGCAGGGGAACAGTGCCAGAGAGGGACCCAAGGCCACTGTAAGACACATACAGAGTGTGCCTCACTTACCTGCTAGGCCTTTCTTAACTCAATGAAGTTGATACATCAAGTTTAATGGTTATAACCCACCGTGTATCAACTTCACATCCAAACATATCTACTTAAATAATATCTTCAAGTTAATAGTAAGTCCATAATTCCACCTGACACAAACAACTGTTGCACATACAAGTAAAAGTGTATTAATCCCTTCCCCCAAATCTTACCAGTTTTAGCATTTTTTTCGAAAATCCAAGTTTAAGTCTCTTCTGTGCCTGAAGGCAAACTTGTAGCTAGGGATCTCTGTAAAAACCAGAATACTTACACAAACTCAGGGTATAATGGCAGAGAACAAAGATTCCCATTCCAAAAGGGAGAAATGGGGAGATAAAGATGAATGGACCAAAGCAAGAGTAAAACCTAAGAAAGTATTAAACACTGTATTTCTGTCTCTGGCATTCAGGGCACTTAGTGGTAAAATGTGAGTTGCAAAGGCTTTGGGAGGCCCCACCTCTCTGCCCTTGTTAGTTGCAGCTCACATGGTCTCTCTCCTGGGCTTGTTCTACTTATAATCTGTAGCTTTCTGTGGCAGATATTCTACATTCTTGGTATCTCTGATGTCTGCAGTCCCCACTGCAGCTTTGGCTTCATTCTCCTACTCTCAGGGGCTCCTTATCTGACCTTCAAGGCTTTTCTTTGAAATCTGGGAGCCTTTTGACCCCACAGTACTTGCATTCTGCATGTCTAAAAATACAACATCTCATGGATGAAGCCAGGGTCTGCCCTTAGGAGGATCAGTAGCCAGGCCCCCATGGATCCCTGAGTGCCTTGCTCGTGGAGTATTATGAAATGAGTTCCGCTCAAGTCAGTTCTCTAGGAGGCTCTTAAACAGGGGGCCCAGACTTCTCAAAAGACTGGCACTTTTGCAACCTTGAGCCTGTGATGGGTGGGGTCTTGCTGATTTCTGAGGTGCTCTTGAAACATCTGTCTTCATATCTTCTATACTATACTTAGTTCCTTTTTAATGGTGCTAATCTCTGGAAGCCACACCTTCTTTGGCTCCAACTTTACATATGGTACTGCTGGCAAAAATGTGTTTCAAATTTATCTACCTATCTGCCTTTTGCTCCTGATTTGCTTTTTAAATCTGGGTAAAAACAACTAGTAATACCTATACCACATCTTGAATATTGGGCTTCTCTTGAATTTTCCTCTGCCAGATCAATTCATCCATTGTCCTTAATCTTAGTCTCCAGCAAATTCTTGGGATGTGGGCAAAATGGAGACACATTTTCTGCCACATAGCCTCTAGTTCTACTGCAAGTTTCTGCCGCATATCCTTTAGTTCTACTGCAAATGGATTCCTTGTTCCCAACTGAACAATCTGGTTTTTACCACGCAAATTCATATCAGCATTCTGGTCTTTTGAGCTCTGACCATAATCATGCATCAGGTTTTGTATACTGCGTCTAGCACTTCTCTAGCCTGCATCTACAAACCTTTCCAAACTCTTCCTGCAACACCGTTTCAAAGGCTTCTAAATCTCATGGTCAGGTGTAGTCACTGCAAGGATCCTGCTTCGCTGGTGTCAATATTCTGTTTTAGCCAGCTTTCCTATCGCTGTCACGAAATACCCATTACCCACAATGTAAAGGAGGAAAGTTTCAATTTAGCTCATGATTTGAGGAGATTCAGTACATGGTTGACTGGCCCACATAGCAGAAGGGTTTAGAAGAGCAGAGCTGTTTACTTCATGGTGGCCTGGAAGCACAGCTGAGGACCAGGGCCAGAGAGGAATCATATATATATATATACTAATAGCCAAGGCTACACACCCAGGACTGTGCTCTAGGCTTGAAGGTACTGTAGATGCAAAACCCAAACAAAAACTACAAACCTTCAAGTGAGTTTATTAGACATAGTCAATGAAACCACCATTTAAATGCGTGTTCACTTGGGTGAAATCATGGTACTGTTTCTACTGAACAGCAAAGTACCTGAGTGGGCATGGTGGCGTACACTCCTAATTCTAGCACTCTAGAATGCCTAGGCATGAGGATCACAATTTCAAGCCCAGTCTGGGTAATTTAGTGGTTTAACAAAGTCTCAAGTGTTGAAGAAAAGAGACGGTGGCTGAGAATGTAATTCAGTGAAATACCTGGGTGCAGTCCCTTTTAGTAGAAAAATACTGGGGAACTAACATGTTTTTAAAAACAGTAGCAATTATTGTGGTCTAAATTAGCTAAAAAACTTGATTTAGTAGTCTAAATTAGCTAAAGAACTTAGTACATGTATTGAGGTCTCAGGTCAGGAGAATTTTGCTAGAAAAATTCATGCTGGGTGTATTAGTCACCCTGCCCCCACCCCCTAAGCCACAGTACTTGATACTCACAATTTAAAGGAGGAAGGCTTTCATTTACATAATGCCTTCATGAGTCAGTCCATCATCAGCTGGCTGTAAAGTTAGACACGATGGCAAAGGGCCTGGTAGAGCAAGGTTGATTGTTTCATGGCGACTGGTGGCTAGAGCAGAGAAAAAGGACCAGAGAGGAATGGAGAAGGGGCCATTTACAGTACTCAGGATCACACCTCCATGACTCTCCCAGATACCCAGAAATATGCTCCATCTGTCTGGTATCCATTTGTTAACCCTGTGAAGTTGACATATCAGGAATAACAGTCGTATATGAATTCTAATGAAATGAGGCTACTTCTAGTTAGGAATGTTTATAATTGAAAGTGGACTGAAGGGTCTTGGGAATTGGATTTGAGGGTTTCAAAAACAATCAATTATAGAAAAAGAAATGTAGATAAGAGGATATGGGTACTTGCTAAAAATCCTTTGGGCCGAGGGATGTCCTAGAAAACCACATATAGAATTGATGACAGTGTTGTAGAGTGGAGGGGTAGTGTGGAGCACTTTGGGAGCACTTTGATTGGATTGCTGGAGGCAACCTCTCAGTACCTACTTGCCTGGCCAGAGGACTGCTGGAGGTTCCAGAAAGCTGAGCCCGTGACCCCGGGGCTGGCAGCAGCATTGTCGGTGATGAAGCCTCTATTTCCACCAAGTGTGTCAGGAGTAGGTGAGTGATTAGTTTTACTCAACCAAGGAGTCCAGGAAAATGTCAGTTGTATCTACTCCAAAAAGTAGCACATTTTAGATGAAAGTATTGTTTTTGAATTATAAAGATACGTTTATTCTGAGAAGTGGAAAATTATAGGAAGAAGAAAAGGAATCCCCAGTGGATATTCCAAATACAGTCCCATGTTCATGTCTGGGTGGCAGGTGCTAAGTGTGTTGTACATGCTGCTGTCCTCAAAGCCTTGGGTATAAAAGTATATGCTTATTTGCAGCAGCTGGCCAGAGCTGGTGGACAGTCCACTGTGGTGCTTAGAGACCACTAGCAGCAAGTGCTCAGAGGAGTGGTAGAGAAATTCTTTGAGTTAAATTAACCAACAAAGACACGAAACCCACATCATTTTACCCCTCGCTCTCAAGATAAGAATAGCCTATGATTAAGTCACTGCTCTGATATTCTGAACACAGATCTTTGCTGTTTGAAATTCTCCCACACAACTTTGAAGAGTTCTTTCCTTCTGGTATGTTATCAGTTTTGTCTAAACATGGAAATGAATTGCATATTGGATAATATGGTTTCTTCTGACTCAAAGACATAGGTAAGGTGAGATACATTTGTATGGCTCAGTTTTCTCACTACTGTTAAAAAATACCTGTCACCTATCCAGGTAAAATGCAACTTTTCAAACACAAGTGAACTTGCCCCTTCCTTCCCTTTCATTCCATCTGGGCTGACAGCTTATTGGATTGTGGCATCCATAGTAAGGTTGGTCTTTCTCCTTCAGTTTGCTGACCTCCATGCCAGTCATCTTTGAAAACATCTCACAGATATACCTACAAATAATATGCTTTACTAATCTACAAGGCATGTCTTAATTCAGTCAATTTGACAATCATGTTTAATGGTTGGTACATATATACACACATATTTTATTAAGCTAAGGGCAATTTTATGTTTTTTCCAGTTACATTCTGTAGTTTTCCTATTTTATGGACTTTTTACAGGCAAAGTTAATTACGAATAGAGCAATCAGTGTTTGGCAAGTTTCCTCACCTTATTCTGTAACTAACTTATTTAACAAGTACATCTAAAGTAGATAAAACATGGAAAATAACAATCTGAAGACCATGTTTCTTGGTACACTATGTACATGAAGGCCCCCATCCATCTTTCCCCGCCATTCCTCCTAATCAAAGTTCTTACCTCCATGTAGAAGGGTTCCACAAATTATGATCTGCAGAAGTTTCTCCTAAGGCATGTGTATATATGTAATGATATTAGAAATTCATAGTTAGTATTTGTATAGCAGGTTGAATGTATTTTTCCACATGAAGCACTTAGATGATAGGGGCTTGTTTTCTGTATTTTATGTATTTATTGCTTGGGATCAGTATTTCCAGGAGTAGGTGAATAGATGAATGAGTACTACCAACTAAAATGAACACCGATGTGTTAGCTTAGCTCCGCCTTGAAAATTGTACATGATAATTTGTTTGCTATATGTCATTTTATTAAATGTTTGGGCTATATATGCTTTGGTTCTTACTCAAATACAATGAGATATACCATTATTATATGTTTTATTAAAAAAAGAAAAATTCAGATACACTTTCCCAAATTTTTACTTCCAGTAAGTAGAAGAGTAGAGGTTTGAGTAGAAGATAGCCTAATTCAAACATGTTTCATTTGTTGCCTGAATATCACGTCAAGCTATCTTCTAACTTTATAATGAAAGCATGGGTATGAATTCCAGGATTCTTTTGGCTAGAATATACCTTTTAGAGTCAGCTGTTGTTATTTTTCCAAAGTATATTGTCACAGTTATTCCTAATCATGAAGAAGGTCCCCTGAGTCAATGTAAGTTGAAATTTTATCATCTTCCCCCCTCTAGTATAAATATGCAGCTTATAGGTTATAACTTCTTTCTGATATATACCCATCTGTGAGCACTTGTCCTGGTTTTCGTGTAGTGGACTCAGCAGTGTAGAAATGGAGAAGTCTGGGCATCTGTTAGCAGCCTTCCTTCCTGGTCTTATGCTGGCAGGTGGCTGGACCCTAACTCAGGTGGTCCTTGCTGTTTCAGAACTAAGTGGACAAAGTTTACAGTTTGAGTAATAAGATCTCTTCCATGTAGTTGGTGTTATACTACTCATGACATGACCTTGCTTTGGGCAAAGATTGTACGTGTGTTGATATATAAACTAATAATAGTTGCAAGTATGGATTATAAGCAAAATGAGCACCTCAGGTAAAATTAGTAACCTGCCTTTCTAACTAAACTTGTTGCCTGAGATATCACTAATGAATTGTACCCCTCTTAGTGGGTATTAGATCAAGGGAGGTAACCAATCTTAAACAGATACATGTGCTATGCTAGCCATACAGCAGACTCTACTTTAGTCTTTGAAAAGGGGAAACTGAAATTACAGAGAAGATAAATTGAGAAACATTAATGAACCTGGATCATAAATGATTGCAACCAATAGATCTGAATTTTAAAAAGAAAAGCACCCTTAAAACATGTTTGAGTGAAATGACAGTGTACCTATCTAGTATCTCTTACCATTCTTATAGCTGAAACTACTATGATTTGAATACATATCTGGCAAAGGCCCATGTGTTAAGGGCTTGGACATTCATGTGGTGCTATGAGGAGGTGGTAGAAACCCATTAGAAGATGGGACCTAGTAGAAGGTCTTCAGGTCACTGGGTGTGCCCTCAAACAGATTTATAGGACTCTGGTCTGTTTTATTTTTTTTTTATTAACTTCCTGGCCACCATGAGCTGAGCAGCTTTCTGTACTATGTGCTCCCTGGCATGCTACATTGCCTAACCACAGGTGCAAAAGCAACAGAGACAACTAAGCATGGACTGTACCCTCTAAAACAGAGTCAAAATAAACCCTTCCTGCTTTTTAGTTGATTATCTTGGGCATTTTGTTATAGTAACAGTTAGGTTGACTAACAGAAAAACAGCATACTGTAGAATGGATAATTGACTGAAAATGTATGTTTCACAGTTTTAAGGACTGATATGTTCAAGACCAGCTTGCCCTGATGAGCCTTGTCTGCTATCTGGATGGTGCCTTCTTGGACAGATTTGCAGATGAGTCACTTCCATTGGAAACTGACACCATCCTCCAGCTTCTGAACTCTGTTGCATTGGGGATAAAATTTCAACATGGATTATGGAGGGATACAATATTTGGGCACAACAAGAAATACAAATGTGTGCCATGTGGGGAGTCAGACCACTTTGGTTAGAATGCAGGTTTTAGAACTTATTAAGTATATGTACATAGGAAAATTACTTAACCTCTCTGCATCTTACCATTTATGAAATGTAGATAAATAATCGTATCTCCTACATCAAAGTATTGTAAGGATGAAGTAAAAGGTTATATGCAAAGTACTCAATACTAATGCATGTAATTTTATCTGTATTTCTGACTACTATTGTTGCTAGAAGCTAGAATTTAAAAATAAGAGCTAATGTAATTACCATGAAAGATTTTTAAGTCTAGTGTGAGAGATGTTAGTATTAACTTCATAAAGCATTGTGGGAAGTGAAGTGAAGCATCCCAGAATGCTAGCGGCAGTGCATCCAAGAGCTTCCTGAAACTTGTCAATGACAGTTTATGCAGGGGAAGTGACATTGGACATTGAATGATCAGTCGTGGGAAGCAAGTATGCATGGAAGGTTTGGGAGACAGAAGGCATTCGATAGGTAAGGCTACATCCTTATTTGAAGAAATACTCCTACCTCTGGCTTACTGTGAGTGAGGGTCTTGGCATTTACCTGGAATCCTACCTTACATTCCATGGAGAAAGGAAGAACAGCCATATCCTTTGGGAGAGATGACCATCAGTGTGTTCTGAGGTGTTAAGTGTGGAAATCTGATCCTTTCCACAAAGTAATTTCTAATAGTCAAGTAGGGAGGGCAGGAAAAAGAAGAGTGAGTACATTCAAGAAAAGACGTGGGGCTGGGGATATAGCTCAGTGGAATAAGCGCCTGCCTAGCAAGTGCAGGGTCCTGAGTTCGATCCCCAGTACCGCCAAAAAAAAAAAAAAAAAGACATGGACTCTGAAAGGAAGACAGTCCACACACTCAGGAGAAACCTTCAGCAGAGGGAGAGAGGTGACTGGGTGACCTTGGATAGGTGAGTGACGAGGGCAGGGGACTCGGGCCTCCCGTTGTAATACTGTGTAGGGTAGAAGTTAAGGCGAGGCAGATATTCATCACCATAACGGTGGTTTCGAAAGGAACTGGCTCATTAGAAACATACTGAGCAGAAAGGAGCTGAGCAGAGGCCTGGTGGGTTATCCAGCTGTGGACTCCAGAGTGCTGTGTATTATTACTGTAGGTAACTCCACATCACGTTGGCAGTTCGTTCCTACCCTTTCCAAGTGAACACTTCAGGCGGGCTGATTTCCTTTTTTTCTTCCTCTCTGAAATAGGAGTGCTCTTTAGCACTTTTACCCTTTGAAAATATAAAATCACTCAAGGGCTTTCATAGTTTCAAAGGGCAGAAGCAACTTCAGCGAGAGAGAAGAGTGCAAAAAGCTGACTGATCTTTTTTTAAAGTGCCATAATGAAAACATGTATAGGACATCTCCTCGGGGCCTGTGTGTGTGGAGGCGGTAGCGGGGGCAAGGGGCAAGGACGGCGCATGTTCTCTGAGCAGAGCTGCTCCTTTGTCTCCAGGAATGTACGTACTTTGCCCTGATTAACTCCCTGGAGGAGGAACAGGCCATATTTTTGTTCCCGAGGCCCTCGCTGGCTTACAAGTAAGAGGTTCCCCTCAAGATTTTAATTGAGAAAACGAATCCTTCCTGCTTGTGCACTGATTTGCCGAGTCTCTGACTCCTGAGAATGAAATCATCACCATCGGGGACTTGTCAGTGTTGCCCTGAGTGAATTTTGCCTTCAGAGTGACAGGTATAGTTATGTCCCCCTTGAAAATGCAGGGAGAATGGTTCACCTGTCAGGTAAGAAACAAATAACCGAGCCACCAGCCAAGCCCATTATCTCAGCCTGGCACCAAACCTGCTGTACAGCAAATGCCTCTGGAGCGGTCCATCATTCAAAAGGAGCATATTTTACCCAACGAGGTGCTTACTCCGAGCACCTATGGAAATAATCTACTAACTCAGGCTATCTTGGCAGCACTAGAAGATGACTTTCCATGTGAGATGGGCTGTTTGCTGCTCCGCAGAGCACACGAGGCAAAGCATTATTTATAAAAAGGGGTTTATTTAAGTTATTATTAAATATAAATGGCAGCTGTGATTCCTAAATGCCATTTGCCAGAGATTTTATCTTCTGGGGACCCCACTGGTTACAGCATTCACACAGAGGCAGAGGTATCACTCCAAACCCTGTGCTAGGAAAACACCTAGCACATTGCTGGCTTTCCGTAATGAACTGGATTAGGATTTGTTAGAACTGTACTGGACAGAGACTGTATTTTGGTGTTTCAGTGATTCAGTGGTATCAGCGTCCCGCCTCCTTCATCTCTCTGTGTTCCTTTTGTGGTGTAAGGGTAGCCCAGTGCCTCACCTAGGATGAGCTAGGGAACTGCTCTCCTCCTGACCTGTCCCCTCAGAGATCCCTTTGTCTCTTTACATGGCTAAGGACAAGACAGGAAGCATCTCTATCTAGAGTAGTAGAGTTGTACTCTTGCTTGAGTTTATTGCAGAGAAACGATTAATTGGGAAGCTGCATAAGCGTTTATGGTGCTGCTTCCGATGGACGCACTCATCAAAGGGTCACTTAAAATTCATGCACAGTCACAAGTGAGAGGGAATACCTAAGACTCATAAATAAGGCAAACCTATCTTAATTTATTGCCAGTACCTTCTCTACCCACATTCAGCTATTCAGAATCCTGCACAATTGATGCTTCTTTCCTCCAGTTATTTCAGTAAAAAATGAACTCTATTTTATGCCACACAAGCATACTAATAAACCAGTGTTTTGCTGCTTATAAAGGCAAACTGTCACCTGTTAAAATATGTAACTGTCATAGAAAGATAAAAAAGGATCATTTAATAATGATGAACAATGTGCATGTGGCATAAATTGAATCCAAAAGGTAAACAGCAGTTTATTATGCTGGAGCCAGCCAGAGCATTCCTCCATGGAGGACTCTGAGGCTCATTTCTGCATGCTTCCCTTTAAGGAGTGCAGTCCAGCTTCAGAAGTGTGTGTGTGTGTGTGTGTGTGTGTGTGTGTGTGTGTCTGTGTGTGTGCGTGCGCGCGTGTGCGCTTCATGGAAGCTCATAACTGGTTTAGAACAGGAACTGTTGTTCTGTAATGGAGGGAAAAGTGCTTTTCAGGCATGCTTTTTTTTAACTCTGAGGAGAACAGTCTTAAGTGCTTCATGTTGTTTTCTAGATTTATATAATTGGGAGTATGTGGTGCTATTTTTTAGCAGGTTTGGGAAGGAGACTTTTTAATTGAGCTTTCACCTACCTTTTGGACTGTTTAAAGCCAAAGACATCTCTAGCAAGAATATGTCTGATGCTACTACATCAAGCCAAATTAGGAGAAAGTAAAACTGGATTATAGTAGTTGTTTGGGCGTACTGATCTCACTTAATTTTTAAAAAGTACAACTCCAAGAGACAGCATGGAACTTGGTGATGTGAAAGATGGTGCCGGACAGTGAGACAATGTTACCTTTGTGTACTAACACCTAAATTTTAAGTTACAAGGATCCCTTGGTTCTGGTGCAAATAATAAGAGATTATGATGAAAATTTATTCATGGATTAAAAAAATCTTTTAGTTATAGTATATTAAACTACAAGGAATTAAAATCCAGAACTATCCTCACAACATTTCTTCTTCAGTGTCATTTCTACCATTTCCAGTTAGTGTAGGTTTACGTAGATCAATGTCTTGGAAACTAGACTTATGCTTGGCAAAATCAATATTTAATATTTTTAAGACAGCATGAATATTTGCCCAATAGAGTTCTGGCTTATTAAATATTTAGCCTTTTATGGTTAGGTTCCATTTGAAATGTATTAAAAGCTTTAACTAATGAGAACATCCATATGTGCCAAACTATGACAAGGCTAAAAATTTGAAGCATAAATTTAAAGCACCATATTCAGTGGAAAAGTTTTCACCCAAACTGGGGAACTAAAATTGTCCTGATAGAATTAAGAAGAGCTTCATACACAAGCAAGAGAGAACCAGTGCCTGGGACAGAGTCGATCAGCTTGGATCCTACCTTCATTACATACTGAGAAGTTCGCTGCTTCCCAATAGAGGTCCCTCTTCTACAAGTTTCATTGTGTAGAGGATGCTTACAGTAATTGCCTTCAGCAAAGTGATTTATAGACAAAAAAAAAAAAAAACTCTCTCTTGTAAGTTCACAGTGGGATCCTGAAGGACTGGGTGCTTGAGCAACACTTACCTTCCTTGGTCAGATTTATATCCCTGTGACGAAATACCTGAGAAAACTTAAGAGTTTATTTGCGGGTGTGGTTTAATCCATGGTCACTAGGCCTTGTTGCTCTGGATCTAGAGTGATGGTGGATCATGGTGACAGAAGAGCTGTTCCACCCATGATGCCAGGAAGCAGAGAAAGGAGCCTATCTCTCTCCAGGTACAACCCTGCCTACCTAACTTCCTCCTGCTTGGCCTCACTTATAAAGGGCCTCGCACCTCACAGTAGTACCAGAGGCTGTGAACCAATACTTGAACGGTATAGACCATGGGGGACCCTCCAGGTCCGTATGATAGGACTTCCCATGTCCAGAGACCAATATATCTAAATCTATCTCTGAAACCCACATTCTATTCTATTTCTCCCTCAAAATCAACAGCAGTCTTCCGTTGCCTTTATGAACAGACTCCTGGTAATGTAATTTGGGTTAAATCTATCATTCCACTTTCACATTTCACCCCTCACCACTCTTTACTGTGTGCTTACATGCCAGTCTCAGAACCCGAGCAGTCTTTTCATAGCTCTGCATCATTGCATGTAGTTTTCTGAGATGAAAAGTTGCATCACTTTTCTATATAGCTAATGGACTCCTGAAGCCCACTTGGAAGGTGAATACTACTGTAAATTTTTCCAGTCATATCAGTGAGCAGAGCAAATCACTTCTGTCCAAAGCCAGAACTTAGAACATGACGTTTTTGGTATGATAAGAATTTCCCATTTCTGTTCCTTTGTACTCAATTTTAGGGCACCATGTTTATTCACTTGTCTGTAGCCCAATATATTTAAAAATGCTAGTGTAGTTTCTCATTCACCTTACTGGTATTGAAGGTCTACATCTGTAGATTTGTGTCCAAACGTTAAGACCTTAGGCTTTACAAGACTATTTGAATAGTAAGTGTTGCTAACAGAAGAGGAAATGTAAGAATACCAACCAAACAAGTAATCTGTCTAAGAATTGGAATTAGGTGGTCGGTTGTTTCTAGTTCTTCCAGACCTCCTGAATAATTCTTGTTTGATCCTTCGTTTGCCAATTTTGCAAATTTTGAAGCCCACAAGTTTGTAGTTTGAAAAATGACAGTAAATAGTACCCATATTTAGTGTAGTGGACATAGACTCCAGTAGTACAACATTGCTACAGATTTGTTTGATGATTTTTACTTACATGCTATAGTTCATGTCAGTATTCATTTAAATAAATATCCTGGAAGGGGGACAAATAATTTACATTTTGGGATTAGCATACATAGGTCTCGCATTGTTTGGTATAGACAAAAATGTAATTAAACAAGGTGATGTGGTTTATAAGATCAAGTGGCAATTTGGAGGGTAAAAATATGGGCTCAATACCTAGCCATAGAATTTAAAGATCGGATTTACAGCACAAGCTGGAGCTCATCAATGCATTGATCTATTTGCTCAGACACTGCAGATGTTGTATCTGCAAACAAATACGTGGTAAAACAACTCAGAAGTCATCGAAGTGGGGCTTGCAGTGGGCACTCTTGAGGTGCAGGACCAGTGTGTATTTTTATGTGAAATAATTCCAGTATATCAAAGAGGTAGAGAATGTTTTGCAGTCAGTATCCATCTGCCTGTACCAAACTTTGTCAAATAAATATTGGACTTTTTATCTAGAAAATCGTAAAATGCATTAAGCTTGAGTTATATGTGAGATGAAAATTAATACTTGTGCGCACTCAGACTACTGGCAGGACCATCTTGCAGCACATGAGATGTCTTGAGAAGAACGTTCACCAGCCCAGAGGGCACACAGTGGACAGTCGAGTGAAGTCTGAAGTCCAGGAAAGTGGCGTGAGGCTCATGAGTGTTCCTGCAAGCGCGCAGTACAGTGTATTCACAGTTGTCCTAAGATGGCACACGTGGGTGAAAGCTGAAGGAAGTGGGGGGATGTGCCTTTTCATGTTGCTCTGTGTGGCCTCTCTTCTATATTGGGAGCAACAACAAGAATAAAATCGGGTTTGCTAAGAAGTCAGCCAAATAATTTTAAGGTAGTTTTATTTGAGGACAGATAGAAATACATCCTAAAGATAATCTAAGACTATTAGTTAATGTTATTATGACACTTTTAACTAATCATCTTACTCAGTCTGAGTACAGAAATAAAATGATTAGCAAAGCATATTGTGGCACATATGCCCCCTCCAGAGATTCTTGACTTTTTCTGTAAAGGGGAGAAAGTAAAAATATTTGGTTTTGTAGGCAATGTGCTATGTCTTATAGCTGCTGAACTCCGTTGGGGAAGGCAGCTATGGATAATCCATTTGTTAATAAGTGAACGTCACTATGTTCCAATAAACTTTGATTTGTAAGAGCAGACAGCAGGCTGGACTTGGCTTGCGGGCTGTCATTTGCTAACCCTGCGTTTGAGCTCCATGTAGAAAAGCTTGCAAGAGTGATACGTTGTCTGGGACTAGCACTGAGCTGCAGCGGGAGTGTGGGAGATATGCGTAGCCATAAATATGAGAAAGGTGGGCTTGTGTTGGTGGTGTTGAACTTGGCTGATGGCTACATATGAGGGTTTATGTGTTTGTCTATATGTGTTAAAATTTTCCACAATAAAGAGCAGCCTCTAGCCCATTAGAGAGCCTAATTTATTTTTCCTCAATGTTTAAAATCAGTATTCAGTTTATTAACAAAATTTCCTCAAAAATCTAAAACAGAATTTGACTGCATTTTTTAATAAGTGCTTAGAAGCTTATTTGAAGTTTCTTTGTACCAAAACATAAATGCAAGAAGTTTATTTCCCTTTTGCTTTCAAAAAATGACTAAAATCATATACAGCAAACATGGCATACAACTGAAATATGTTGTTTTGCTGACAGATACTTTTGCGAAACAGTAAATGCAGTTGAAGATTTAAAAAAAATAATACATGAAAAGTTTGCCATATGATTAAATGGAATATAGGAATTTCAACACCTTAGAGTTTATGATATTTGTTAGATTATATTCTGGTAGTGGTGTACATATATATTGTTGCCTCAAGAACCACCTCAAATTCGGTAACATAAGATAGCGATTTTATTATACTGTTGTATTTGGTGGGTCAAGAGTTTAGCAAGGTCTAAAAAGAATGACCTGTTTTTGCTCCATGATATCTGGGGCCACAGCAGGGAAGATCTGAATACATGGATGTGACTGGGATGATTGTTGCTGGAACCAAGGACATTGTCTTCCCCATCCTTGGTATTTCAGCCAGGAAGAGGCTTAGCTGGGGGGGTCAACAGAGGACCTTCACGGACTTGTTTATGTAGAATAGTTTCCCATAGCATCACAGAAGAAACACGCCCAAGTGGAACTCCCTGGATAGCAAATGTTTCAAAAGAATCAGACAGAGGCAGAACCAGACAAAGAAACAGAATTTTAAGACCCAGGCCTGGAAGTCCCATCTGCCATACTGTATCAGATTGAAACTGTCATCATCCAATGCAAATTGGTGGGAAGAATGCTTAGAATTTACCTGAAATGAGAAGGTCAAACTATTAGGACCAAATATAAAACTGACACCATGATTGAACTTTTGTTGGGCCATAAACAGAGCGTTATACCGGAGAAGATAAATTTCAACCGTAAACAATAAACATTGAAAGTACATTTTCTGATGGTGTTGCCATTTAGTGGGGATTTGAAAGAAAGTTTTCCAGGATAAGGTTAATGAGAAGTTACCCCACATAAAGATTTTCTCTCCATCATTGATAATTTCATTTCTAAAGTGATTTAGAACCTTTTCCCATGCAGGTACAGAGTAGTATTGAATAAAAATAGCTGAACTCAAAAGATCAAGACTTTTAAATTCTTGTACAATCCTAAGAGTGTTTTGTGCTGAGCTAGTAAATGACCATGAATGCTTATTAATTCATGTAGATCATCTCTAGTTGTCTTAGAAAAATAACGTCTAAAAGATTATCCAACGTCAGATGATTAACATATATTTGCTTTGAAAAAATTGTTCCTACTTTCTTGACCTTTTTTTGTGCCTTCAGGTATCACTAGAATTCTAACAAGCAAGATTGTTGAAAATGTACCACTAGTATTTTTCATCATTATGAAAATGGGTTAAAACATGAGTGATTTTTAAAATAAACCCTACAATGTAGAAAAGATTTAAAAATTAAAGTGAAAGTTTCAAAATAACTGCATTAGTTTGAGTTTGTTGCCTGATATTATTTGTGTTTCCTGTAAACTCTCATCTACTCACTAAGAAAACTTAGCCACAGAATTTTATAAACCTGCTCAAAAGTCTTCTAAATGATAGTTTTAAGTGGCTTTCAACCTGCACTCTCATGACAGTAATAAGGATGTGTACTGAGAAATGCATTAATTGATTTCATTGTGTGGACATCACAGCATGTATTTACCCAAACTAAATGACAGTGAGGCCAAGAAACCTGTCTGTTTCATCTTTTCAATTCCAGTTGGTTAGGACAGTGCCAGGCACATCTTATTACCATTTGTGCTACTACTGTGCCAGTAGAACCTCTGGTCTGTGTATGAAGCACTCTGGTTAGTACGTAAGTATATTATTTCATTCAGTCTGAACTGTTACCCAGTGATACAGGTTTTGTAAGTGATTAAAGTGATAGGGATTTTTGTCATGCATCCAAGGTCACACAGATAAGTGAAGAGGAAGGACAAACCTCTGCCTAAAATTTTATGTTCAGTATAGCTTGGGTGCCACTTTCCAACTAGCACTGTCTGGGAGGGCCTCAACAGTACAAAATGAGATTGTAAGGGCTGGAGTAAGGGTAGGTCTCAGTCCTTTTTCTGTTAGTATAACACAATAACTGATGTACCGTGATGTATAAAGAACAAAGGTTTATTTAGCGTACAGTTCAGGAGGTGTGAGAGCATGGTGCCTTCTAGCTACATCACGTGGCAGATGGTCTCATGCTATGACCATATCTGAGAATGAAAGATTACAGGTGAGATGGGAAGCCACAGCGCTGAGTCAGCTAATCCTGCTTTTTAGCAACTCATTTTTATGAGAACGAATGTAGTCCTGCAAGAGCTGCAGCAGGTCGTGTTGCCCCACGACCTAAGCACTTCCCCCTCAGCTCCACCTTACCAGCACCACTCACACTTTTGCCACACTGGAGATCGAGTTTGAAGCATGTGAACCTCGGAGCACATTCAAATCGTAACATTCTGTACAGTTTGAGTATGCTGTCGAATGCTTCACTTGTGAATAAAATGAGAAAATTGAGGAGGAAGGATAAGAAATGAAACAACCTGAGTTAAAAACGTTTTTCCCCCACTAGCCCTAGGATTTAATCGAGGATTTATCAATCCAAAATTCTCCTTATTTTCCTCCTTTTTTTCCCTGTCTCATTTGAAGCAATCATCTACTAGATTCTTGAGTGTGGCTTGGTCAGCTCATTATGAGGTTTGCAGTCCTTTGCTTGAGCTTGAGATGTTAAGATGGTATGTAATATTAGTAGTTGTTTCTGTAAGTTGGAGCTACTTCTAGCTGATGTGCAGGAAGTTCAGGTATTGCTGCACTTGCTACATTGAAATCACTGATTTAATTCAACAAATGACCATCTACTGTGGAATGTCTACCATTTGTACCAGGAGATGAGCTTTGTGAGAAACTCTGAATCTAATTATATCAGATTCATGGTAATCCTTATTTATTCATCTTTTGGCTTTTTGAATAGCCTTAACAATAATAATACAACATACTGTTATAGTTATTCTAGCAAGTGGATAGACTGTGCAGTTATATTCATAGTGGCTAGTGCAGTATGTTCTTTAAATTATAAACAAAAAATATTTATCCTGTGAGATCCTAAATTATAAAACCTAAGACACAGCTTTCACTGTTCATTTATATTTTTATGAACCTCTTAGCTTTGTGCAAGTTCTAGCAGACACCTGTTTCATGGCCATTTTAAAGGGTGCCTCATAATGTACAGTAAATTTATAGACAGCCATTTCCAGTTGCTGACTTAAGGTGCTAAGCTTGTGGCCGCAGTAAAAAAAATAACTTTTAATATTGAAATTTGCCTCTCTGGTACATTGGGGATATATTATAGTATTATTGGGGATGATGTCCTTCCAGTTTTCATAAGCAGAGATCTGTTTGAGTGAGCCAAGTTTTAAAGTACATGCATATCACAGTAGTTATAATTGATATTTTAAGATTAATTGTCCTGTGTTTACAGGAAAATAATCATCCTTAAAAATATGGAAACTGGATTTCAGAGATTTTAAAAATTCAACAGGTACATTTATTGAATGGTGTTAATTTGCTAGGCACTGCTGTAGGTACTGGGGTAGCTTGGCCAGGGTTTCTCCCTGCAGGGATTTTAATTGATTTGTGTAAGAGACATTGCATCATTGCATCATAAGGATAGCTTTTTGGAAGCCTTGCAGCATTACTGTAGATGAGAACATCCTTGCAGACACTGAGAGGCTGGACTCTTTTCAGCTGCGTGTGTAGCTGGGTCTGAGGTTTACCATATGGTCAATGTACCCACTGCTGAAATAGAACTTTGGAAGACACAGCAACTGTGGGATGGAATTAAGGCTATGCTGTTTCTGAAATCATTAGATTGTTTTAAAATGTGAGGTTGAATTTCTAAGTGTTTGTGCTGTTCTGAACAAAACTGAAAGATGATGGTTAAAAAATAAGTACATACTACTTGCAGTATTTTTCCAGGGGGCTAACTGGAGGATGTAATAGTTCTTCCACTTTTCACTTTTCATTTGAAATGGCCATCACTGGGTGGCTTCTCTGGGATGTGGACATGGAGATGCTGTCTGGCATGGAGGAAGTTCTTGGGGACCTGCCTTGGGAATCAGCCTGGGGCAAGCAGAGAGGAAAGCAGGCATGGTGGAGGGGGAAGTAGAAGAGCAATGGCCTCAGGGCAAAGGTCTCAGGTAATACCGTAGGAGACAGATTTCAGTGGTCTTTAAAGTTGTTCCATATTGAGGCAAGTACTTGGGACTTGAAACGTGTTGCCTGGTCCTACCAAGATGACCAGGAGTCTCCAGATGCAGCCTGGCCCTGGGAAGAAGGTGACTTTGAATGTTCCCTCCCTGTGCACTCAGAGGCCTCTGGTGCTGAAGCTTCAACAGGTGCTACTTACTCAGGGTGGTGCAGGTTCCCCATTAGATGGCTATTTTCTTTCAATACAAGATGTGTTTTAGATATAAAAAGTCTCGTGTATGTGGGAGTTGATTAAATCATGGTGCTCTACACTCACTAATAAACCCATTGCTGAGTTCTGTAGCTAACTGTTCTATTAGGAGATAGGGCCTGGTGTGAGGTGGATTAGTGGAGTTATGGCCTGGAGGGTGGATTCTTGTCCCTGACTTCTCCCTTTTCCATTTTCTCTGCTTTCTGGCTGCCATGGTTTGAACCCCTTTTTCTTGATATATACCCTTCTGCTTTGAAAACATGGACTGAAGCTGAGCCAACAGGTGCCTCTCCTCCTTTAAGTTGTGGGCGTTGGGGTTGTGCCTCAGCAACAGGAATGTGGTTATGACGGGGCTTTGAATAGTTGGTGTGAATAAAACAGGTGCTATGTGAAAAGTAACATGAAACAGAACATGAGGATGGTAGTATTTAACCTTCCAAGGTTCGAAAAATTGAGTTTTGCCCAGGGAACACTGTATTGTCAGGACATGCACGTTTGTTTTTATTTATTTATTTATTTTTTTTGACTTATAAAATGCTAAGTTAGATACCTCTTTTAAAGAATGCTAGGAAAGTCTTCCTGAACTGGAACATTTTAGAAACTTTGGCCTGTAGCAGTTTTGGGTAGGAGGACTCAAGATTTGGGAGGGTAGCTGGGATCTGTCAGCTGCTAGTGCCCAGCAAGTGGAGTAGGGATTCCTTTGTCCTGAAGACTAAAGGTGGGATCTGGACCCACCATTTCACTGTGGAGACTAAGTATGGAGTACTTCCTGCACTTCCTGAAAAAAATATGTTTTAAAATTCTGTGCACACACAATATCATTTTCTGAATTAATCAAGTAGAGACAATAAAAACAGTTAGCATGTAGTGACATGTATATCTTAGGATCATTCTGAGGCTGTCCATCATTCTAACAAGTGCGTGTGCACGCACGCGTGTGTACACACACACACACACACACACACGCACACACACACACACATAATTGGGAGGGTGCAAGTAGCTGTTTCAATGTGATTTTATTGCCAAAGGTCCTTGCCCCATCTTTACACTTTGGGTCTTTAGATTACATTTGTTGAGGGAGAGAAAAACATAGCAAGTCTTATTTGAGACTTAAGTAATGCAAATGTCCTCAATATGTGTGTGTGTCTGAATTCTGCCATGAAAGGTAGTAAAGAGTTTGGCTGTATGTTTAGGAAGCTCCCCAAAAGATTGATTTCAGAATTTATTCCTCCACAGGGAAGTTTGAGAAAAATCAGCTGAAATTCACCAAGACAGTTTATTCTTAAAAGTTTACTTTTATATCGTAATCACCCTAATAGTCTGAGATAATGAAAACTCTTCTGTCTTGACTGATGAGGGTTGATTGTCTTATATAAGTCCATTTGCTTTTCTGTTGCAAGCTTGTGTAAAAAATCTCTTCCTGAATGTCCACGGATCCTGGGAAAGTAGGTTAACTATAAATTTGACATCTTCCCCCATAAATTTTATTTATAATCCTGGGAAAAACACAGACTTACCAACCCAAAGTGTTTCATTTTTTATAGGTGTCCTAGTACCACTTTATACCTTTTATGGAATTTTTATATTAATATTAATTTTTGTTTTTTTAATTCTCAGAAATGAGGACTCACTTATCTACTTCAATTGACTGAGCATGATTATGTCTTGAATAGAGCTCATTTCAGCATTTGAGACTCAAATCTTGTCTCTGTGAAGTTCAAAAGAGCTTTCTGGTTACCAGATGGTATTTAAAGAGTAAAGTCTTTCCTTAGTCATCATAATGTAGAGTTCTTCTTAGTATAGTATGAATACAAATTTTTGAAGACAAGGCAGTGGAAAAGACTGTCAGGGTGAAAAGCCAAGAGTAAAATGGTTTATTCAGATGATTTAGCAAATCTCTAGAGAAGGATTTATCTTAAGCACCCATTTCAGAATTTAAGCTTAGACGCAGTCAGGTCCTAAGGAACCAAACTGTATTAGGAGAGAGGAAGATGAATTCCTGCTGGACTGAATTCATGACGTGTTTACCCAGGAAACAACAGTTGGAGATAAGCGCCTCCATTTCATAGCTGAGTGTGTGCGCATGCGTGTACATGTGTATGTACACACAGGTGTGTCCACTTGAAATGAGGATACCTGGATTATGCCAAGCATCTATATCTACCTGGGGGAACTTGGAAATGGCCCTGCTGTGTGATCTCATTTGGTCCTTCGATGGCGGAATTTGTGAACAACATTACTCCATTCCTTCATTTTCCCTGCCAGAAGCTTCACCACTTAGGTCTGCTGGTGAAATGTTAAAAATATTTTGCAATCACAGGTGATCATAGCCAAAGGACATTTTAATAGGCAAATGACTTACTCTGTGATTGGGAGTATTTTAAAATTGGATCAACTCCAAACATGTGTATTTTATTAATGTAAAGGCTGAGCCCTTTCTCCTGTGCCCTCCCCTGTGGGCTGCCTTTCTCTTTACCCAGTGGCGCTGGCTCTTGTCTCTCCTACCATACCTTCTCCCAGAGACCTGTGGTGGAAGAAACCTGATGTTTGGGGTTAGAAGCTCATGACAAATGTTGCTATCTGCTATAAATAAATTTGGATGTCCTAATTTCAGGCAAAGTGTGTTGGAAAAATTAATTTCATAAATGCAAGTTAGTATCCTGACAAATTGATGTGGCAAATACCTCTTTCATACAGAGGAAGCCGATTCATTTTATTTTTTTAACCTCTGGGACAATATAATTGAAAATTGGTATTCATTTTTTTTTTTTTTCTTTTACCTGTGTTCACGGAGGCTGGGTAGTAGTTTGACAGGAAGCGTGGCCTCCCAGTTTGACATGCATGGAATCGCATTTCATCTGCACTTCTCCTCTCTGTGTGACCTAGAAATAATGACTTAAGCCACAGTTTCCTCATCTGTAAAATGGGCATCATTAACACTTGGCTCCCTGGGTTTGGAGGAGCACACATAAATAAAGGTCTATTGCTTTGTGTCTAACTTATTTCATCTGTAAGCCTTAGCAATTGCTTATATCTATTTTAAATATGGTTTATGATTTAATTTTTTCTGACAACATTACTTTTGGAAACAAAGGGGTTTAAAATTTCTAAGGAACTTGGGGCATTTGGCTTCAGAATTGGGACATGTCCATTTTCTGATCCTATTTTTTGGAAGAGCGGCGGTAGAGACATAATTACTTCTTTTTTAGTTTAATATATGATTAGTGGTTTTGTTAATCATTCAAGGAAATTGAAGATAAAAATGTTTTATTGGCAGATTTGTAAAAGTTTCAATATCCATTTAATCACTGCTTTCAATAAATTTTTGAACTCCTGAATAAAAATTGTCAGTATAGGGGTTATACTGACTTGCCTTGTAATAATGTAATCATAACAGCAGTGAACTCGCCCTCTGAGTGTTAAATTGAATATTGACATACAATAGATCAAAGCTTAGATCTATGGAAGTTTTCTTTTAGCCTCTAAAATCAGAATTGCTTCTTGGCCAGCAAAATTTGACCAGATCATGATTGATTGCATTAACACAGCTAATAAAGAACCTGGTCAAGTGTCAGTCAGATTCCCAGTGTACATTACACATACAGTGCCTGTCGGTGGGGCCGGCTGATGACTGCTGGGGCGAGCTCTGTCCAGGTGGACTCCGAGCGCTTGTGAGCCACCGGTGTGACTCTGTCTGACTACCTTGAGCTCTAACATTAGAGTTTTCATTGCCCATCTCCTGCTTGCTTGGATTGCACATTCACTAAAAGCTGTCTTCTGAGTTATGTCATTTTCCACATAGATCTGAATACAAAGAGAAGTCAGTTGGCTTTTGTATAATTATATACTGTTTGAGGTAGTTATATGTCATGATAAATTTATAAATTAGAATTGAATTCATTGATTTTATCAATTGAGAAGAATATATCTCAGGGAATTTTTTACGACCTTTAATGGATTGTGTTTTGAAAGCGTCTGTGTAATTAGGAAGAATTTCAGTTGCACCTGTTTGATACTATTCAGCTGTTGTCTCTGTTTGCTGGTGTTCCTGTAATGCTGGTTGGCCTCTATTTGCCTTGTTTTTATGTCTTTGTACCTTCCTCTGAGTTTTGGGACACTTTTCTCAAAGTTCTATTTTGCCAAGTTGGTTTCTTTTTTCTTACAAATCCTGATGGCTGTATACTGTTTTATTGTGGTCTCTACTTACCTACTCTGGGCTTTATCTCCATCCTTTACTGATTCTTTTCTTGTCCCTCTTCTCCCATGTGAAATTCTATGTTCTTTTAAGTTCTATGAAAATAAAACATGTAAAATAAGTTCTTCCATGTCTTGTCTTTCTTAGGAAGACAATTACTTAATTTCCTCAAAATTTTGTTTATGTATGGAGAAATGCCGATGCTTTTCAAGGAATGGTAGTTACAATGTGTTCTTTCAGAGGTAATACCGAATGCTCTTCAGATTGCTAAGTCTTTAATGAATAAATAAAGGAAACTTTGAGAGAGTCAGAAGCTTGGACAGGCATGACCAGAATCAAAGGAAAGTGCCCTAAGATGCTTGACCTATTTACTGATTTCTTTTGACCTGTTTGCCAGTAGTATTCCATGCGGCATGGAGGAGTTTGTCTGGTGCCTCTTCCCTGCCCCATCGTGGTTTCCAAGTAGAAGCCAGTGGAGAATATGCTCCACTTCTCATGCCTATGGGAAACCAGGCTTTGTCTTTCAGTGAGTGAGTGTTTGTGTTCAGTTCATGTGCAGAGGATCTTCCAGCCCTGGTGCCCCTCAGATGCACATGTGCCTCTTTCTCCCTGCCCACACTTCCGTCCAGCCTTTCCACTGTCACCTAACACTTCTCCATAAAGGTAGTCATTGTCCTAGGACTGTTTTCACAACCTTCCCATGTGTATACTTTTTTCTTTAGTGGGACTCCTTTGATTGTCTGTGTTGCCCTTCATCTGATCCCACCTGTATAATATGTAGGAAAAACCTTCAATATTTTTGTATGAAAAATATGAGCAGATTATTTTGTATTTTAAAAAAATCCAATTGTTGGCCATTTCAGTGGATGGTCACCTCTGAACGGGGAGGATGGAATTCCCTGTGTTTCATGCTATATATTACACAGAGAATCAGATACTATTTTTCAGATATTTTATTTTGTGGACTTAAATGTAGTTAAATTTTGAATAAAAATGATACGTATTGAACACCTACAATATGATTTGATATACATAATGAAATGACTACCACAGTCAAGCCAAAGAACACACTCATCTCACAGTGACCTAGTTTGTGTGAGTGATAATAGCACCTAAAAACGTTTCTTACGTCTGTGACACACAAGGTGGCATTACCAGCTGTAGTCAGTGGGCTGTAATGATGCCCCCAGCGTTGCTTATCCTGTGTGTGCCCTCCGTGGCTGTGGTGCCTTTGATGAACATCTCCTCAGTTACTCTCCTCAGCCCCTGACACCCAGGCATCTTTTAACAATCCTGTATGGTGTCTGTTTTGAAATGTCACACTGCTCCCCTATTAATGTATGTACGTTTGCTATGAGTCTTTTCAAAATCAAAAATATTTTTAAGTGTTTTGTTCAGTAAGGTGGGTGCCAGTTATTGTTACTAGCCATTGAGTGGCGGTGTACCCTAAGGAATGTCCGAGACTTACAGCTTTGAAGAAGTTTCTCTTTTTGCCATACTGTGGGCTCCCTGCTGTGATCGCCAGCCCAGGAGCCCCTGAAGTGCCCTAGCGGAGTCTCTCTCACCCAGCAGAGATACTCTGCGAGGGACAAGGACTGCATCCTGAATTCTAGTGTGTAGACTCAGGCTCTGTGTACCCCACAGCTTTGTAAATGGTATCTGATGCTTGCAGAGTTTAGTTAAGGCATCTTTTCCAGGTGTTTCTGAAGAAAGGAAGGTAAACAAAACTCAGAAATACTATTGTCGACTTCACCAACTTGTCCACATACAGCTTGGTGTGTTTGTGTTTTACTGTGGAAAGAAATGACTCTAGGAATAAGAACCAGTTCTTTCTGAGATACAGTGATGAACTTCTACAATATTCAAGAGAACATAAAAATATTATAAATTTTATGTGGGTGGCAAATTGCTCCCAAGCTGACCGACCCTTTGTAATGAAGAGAACACTTTTCAGCATAGCATTTTTTGTTGTAGGTCACAGTGGTGATTAATGATCACAGATCCAATATAAAATGGGGACGAATTAGTCCCCCATGGCCTGTTAATAACCTGGTCCACTGCCACGCTATACCTCAGAGGTGATGGTGACTCTTCCATCATACTTTCATCCCCAGAACTTTCATAGATGTGCATAAATGCTCTGATGATGAACAAATGTGAAACCACCTTGCTTAGGTTTTAGAAAGACTTAGGGGGATAGGCCGGCTCAGGCTGCAGCTGCCGTTGGCTCCCCCATAGGCAAAAAGATCTCCAGATTCCAATTAGCAGAGCAAATTGGATCCAGAAGTGAGCAAAAAAACAGAATCTTTAGAGTTGGCCTTGTAAAATGAAGGATAATTCAGGATTCTGGGTAATATTGTAGAGGAAGTAGATGATAATGTCTCCAGTGATGCAATTGAGGACCACAACATGCTAATAGGCATAAGGAGATGCTGTAGTTTCTTTATGAAGGTGAATCTGTAATTTCTCCACTGTGTAAAATACCAGTAATAGAGAAGACAGCAGTGAAGTCCTGATGCTTAAGCACTTTACACTAGAAATGCTGTTGTATCCCTGATGTACAGTGGTTAAGTTGGGGTGTGATTTTGTGCTTGGGTATGATTGTGTGTGTGGTGCTGTTTGTGTTGATGAGTTTTCCCAGTGTGAAGACATGGGGTGGAAACGGACTACATCCTTCCTTTGGTGATTCTTTGCCTGTGTTGCCTGAATGGAGATCATATAGACATGGCAGTACTGGCAGTCTTTTTGATGTTTCTTCAAGCAAATTGTATGCAGACAGAGAGATAGGAAAATGCTCACTTTGGGGTGGTTCTTCCTTTCCTTCCCATTGCTGTCAATTTAGCACTAGTTCTCTCTTGTTGGAAGCAGACTTCTTGGTCCCTGGTGCCTTCCTCCGTCAACTGATTACAACCTTTGCAGAATAATGTTCCTAATGCTCAGCCTTGATAATTGCTCTCCCCTTCTCATGTTTCCTCTTTCCCCTGTTGCCTAACAGACAGAGTTCTAGACATTTGTTTTTTTTTTTTTTTATTTTAGAAACATAAAAGTACAAAAACATATTGACAAACAGACACCCATTATCATAGAAAATAGTACAATCACAACTAATCTATAGACAAGGTGATATGGTCTCAACAGTAGTTGTTGTTTTATCCATTGATATCTTCGAATTGTAGATGTATGGACCCATATACAGACATGCAAATTTAGTCA
>PVLD010008119.1:45726-86485 GCA_004027595.1 Dinomys branickii | reverse complement strand
ATTCCCTACTATCTTCTCTATAATTTGGTATTTCCTTTAATGTTTTTGTGTTAACTAATGTGAAGATAACTATGTAATACAACATCCAGTGCTAATTCCCTACTATATTCTGTATAACTTTGTATTTTCTGTATTGTTTATGGCTTTTCTGGTTCATATGTCTCCATTCTTTTGTCTTTAAAATAAAATTTTTAAAAAAAGAGAATGCTAATCAGGACTGTAAGCAAGCAAGTTAGGGGCCATCTGAATCACTAAAAATCTTGGAAACTATGTGAAATGTCAAGATGTGGGTACCAAAGGTCGCAAGTCCTCTGTTTGCTTAAGCTATGTTTGGTTTAATTAAACAAAATCAGGCTTCTACAAAAATACAATGTTTTAACTGTGGCTAAACGGCATATCTGTAAACAGTACTTTCAACCCCGGGCAAGAAAGGGTGCAACTGTCCCTCTCCTGGAGGAGAAATCGGGGAGCCCTTGTCTTAGATGTCAAAAGGGAAATTATTAGGCTAATCAATGTTGATTGCTGAGATAGCACCCCATTGGCAGAAAACAGGATGCAGGCCTGGCAACAGGCCTGACAAACAATGGGGGCACTCCCAGTACAGGCTTACAGCCCCAATCCTCAGTGGGCCTCAGGAGGATGCTGGAGTCAGGAAGCATAGGGATTATGCTGCTGAATGGGTAACTTTGGCAGAGATAAACCTGTTAGGATCCCCACGATCCCCACGTGACTCTGGGGATCTCTGGGTCTAGTCTTAGGAAAAGGAAAGTAAACCTGCAGGGTGCTGAAGTACCTCCTGTAATTGATTCAGACAATTTGGGAGAAATTCAAGTTGTGATTCAGTCATATGATATTTGGGTTTTTGAACCAGGAGATTATATTGCCCAATTGATTCTTTTACCTGTTGTCAAAACTAGAGTGTCTAGTCATGAATAGTTCTGAGGGAATAAAAGATCTGGCAGTACTCCCCATAAGGAGGTGTTCTTTACTCAAGATACTACAGGCCACACTGGGCCATGCATACTTTTTTAAAATTTTTTTGGCACCAAGAATTGAACTCACGACCTTGTGCTTGCCAGGTAGATGCTGTGCCACTGAGCTGTATCCCTGGCCCCCCATATACTCTTTGTTTTTCTGGCACCAGGGATTGAATTTAGGATCTTGCACTTGCCAGGCAGGTGCTTATTCCACTGAGCTATATCCCCAGCCCCCCCCATATACTCTTTAAGATTAACTTTTTTTTTTTTTTTGGCAGTACTGGGGATCAAACTCAGGACCTTGTTCATGCCAGGCAGGTGCGTATTCCACTGAGCTATATCCCCAGCCCCATACTACTTAAGATGAAAGGAAATGTTTTGCAGGGCTCATGGACACAGATGCAGATGCTTTGGTGATGGCTTTATGTCAGTGGCCACCTACCTGGCCCACTCGAGCAGCAGCCATCTTCTTGATGGGGCTTGGGTCACCTAGACAAGTCATGCAGAGTGCTGCACCTCTGCCCTATGTAGGCAATGATAAATTTAAGGGAGTCTTTCAGTCATTTATTACAAGAATTTCTGGGTTCAATTCCCAGTACCATACAAAATAATCAATCAATCAATCAACTGGACAAAAGACCAGTGCTTTTTACAGTGGTCAAAAGAGCTCCTGGATGCCAGGCGTGGTGGCTCATGCCTGTAATCCCAGAACTCAGAGACTGAGGCAGGAGCATCAACAAGTTCAAGGTGACCCTGGGGTACATAGCAAGTTTCAGGCCGGCCTGGACTACATGATTTAATGGTTGATGTGTTGTGTCAACTTGAGAAGTCTAGAAGCTTTAACTAAGTAATGCAGCAGTTCTACATCCTGGGGTGTAGAGGACATGCCCTAAGTTGGCTGTTTATGCTCTAGGATGTTGTAATGGTTGATTCATCATATCAATTCGAGAAGTTTAGACCTTTCACTAAGTGACTAAGCAGGGGGCCAGGGTCCTCACTTTGAGTGCTACACCCACCCTAGGTCAAGTAGCCGACTTATAAGGGAGGAAAAGAGGCTTACTCTCCCCCCCACTTTTGTTCTTGTTGCTCTTGCTGTCTTCTGCCACCTTAAACTGTTGCCCCTTAGTCATGCCACCTTGCCTTGGAGCCAGCTGATCATGGACTGAAAGCTCTACAAACTGAACTAAATCAACCTTTCCCTCTTTAACTTTGGGTGTCAGGTATTTTGTCCCAGCAACTAGAGAAAAGTAACCAAGACACATGGTAAGACCACATTTCAAAAGAACCAAGATAAAACAAAAGGGCTCCTGGATAAGTAGCTGAGTCTAAGTCAGAGACACCTGTTCACGTTTTGTGTCTAGATGTCCCCCATAGAGCCTCATGTGGTCATGGCAGGGTGGGCTCTTTGGAGGCAGCTGAATCTAGAATTTGTGATTCATTCATGGTCCAATGTTTCATGAGTCACACACCCAGCCTAAGGCAGATAGCCTGCATACAATATAAGAGGTTTGTCTCTCTCTCCCTTGTTGCTTTTGTCTTCTCCCCACCGTGAATTGCTCTCCTTGGTGAAGCAACCCTGCTTTGGAGTCAACCAGTTATGGATTGGAACCTCTACAAACTGTGGGCTAAGTAAACATTTCCTCCATAAACTTTGGGTGTTAAGACATTTTGTCTCAGGAATGAGAAAAGAAACTGCTGGTGATATAACTGAGTGGCACAGTGCCTGCCTGGCAAGTGCAAGGTCCTGAGTTCAATTCCTGGTACAAAAAAAAAAAAAAAGAAACTAAGACAGCACCCTATGAAAGACGTGACTTTGGCCAGGTGTGGTGGGACTCGCCTGTATTACATGTTCGAGCCAGCCTGGACTACATAATGAGTTCAAGGACAGCCTAAAATATAGTGAGACCCTATCTCAAAAAAGAAAAAGAAATGACTTTGGTGGGTAGGAAGGTACTAGAGATGTGGAACCCAGGGCCTTGAACATGCTAGGCAAAGGCTCAACCACTGAGCTACACCCAACTCAGAAGTGATTATTAAATTGATAGTATGGTACAGAAAATTACAATTGGGAGTAAGGGGAAGCACAGCAGTAGGGCCCTCACCTAGTATAAGACCCTAGGTTCAATCCATAGCAACATACACATGATTATAATTGGGATATGAATATTGTTTCATAAGTATTATAGCAGCAAGTAATACAGTGAGTAAAAAAAGAAAAGCATCAGTGAACTGCGTGTCGGTTCTGGGGGTGCCTCAGTGATAGAATACTTGCCTAGCATGTGCAAGACCCTGGGTTCAATTCCCAGCATTGGAAAAAAAAGTACTAAAAATACTTGGGAGAATGATGACAGAATGGATGAGAGTGAAAATTTACTGCATAGAAACACAAAGTAATGGAAGCAATTTAGTAAATGCAGTAGAAATGGAACAGGTCAACTACATCTTTCTGCAGAGAGCATATGAAGACTGCTGGTCTTACCAATGCACTGAAATAAATGTATCATGTAATTCCTTATCTACATTGTCATGCCTCTTCTATTCTTAGCATCACTGCTGAAAAGAAATCAAGGGCAGAAGGAAGGGACAGATGTTTGTTCTCTGTGTCTTCAGCAAGAAAGCAATCTGGAAAGAATGCCAGGCCTTAACTCTTGCCCGAAGGATTGGGCCTGCCCAGGTAAGGAAAAGAAAAAGTCAGTAATAGGTTCCAAAGTTGTAGTTTCTGCAGAGGCTGCAACAGGGATGGGAAGTAAAGAATCCAGACAAGTTGCTCAAAAAGTCTTTTTGGTTGGGTCTTAGAAAACAGGAATCTAAGTGTAGTACCACCCAGGAAAACTGGGAATAGGCACGCTAAGACAGACTCAGAGGCCTGTGTGTTGCAGCCTTTCTTTCACGCTTCCATGCTGTCTCCATTCATTTCCATTTTGTTGTCTCTTAGTAATTAGGTACATTTTTTGGAGGAAAGTTTTTGTGTGTTTTTTTTTTAAGCTTGTCTCATGTGTGGCAAAGTGTTTAAGTGATAAAGGGTTTTTTTTGTTTGCTTTTGTTTGGGGGAGTTTTTTGTGTGTGTGGTATTGAGGACTGAACCCAGGCCCTTTGCGCTGGTTGGGTGTGAGTTGGTGATCCTTTTGCCTTAGCCTCCCATAGTGTTGGGATTAACATCCATGTACTAGGAGGAAGGAAATAAAAGGGGATTAATAAAAAAAAACTAGCTGTAGTATGTACATGTACCCACTCAAGATGACTGTAACAAGCATGTACTGCAAACGTGCACTAATAAAAATTTTTCAAATTAAAAAACAGCATGTACCAGCATAACAAGTGAACATTTTAAAAAATTTTTATTATAAAAATTGCAAACATAAAGATAGAATATAATTAAACACACACACACACACACACACACACACACACACACCCTTACACCCTACCCAGTTTTAACAATGTCAACAACACATGACCAGTCTTGTTTTACCCTATCTCCTATTCCCTCTGAACTATTCCAGAGAGGTATTTTAGTCTATCTTTAAGAAATCTTAAAAAAAAGGAAAAGAAAAGAAAAGAAGAAAGAATTCTTAGCTGGGCATGGTGGCACATACCCGTAATCCCAGCATTCCGGAGGCTGATGGAGGAGGACTGCCACAAGTTCGAGGCCAACCTGGGCTACATAGTGAGTTCAAGGCCAGCCTGCACTACAAGGTGAGACCCTGTCTCAAAAGAAAACTCCAAAATTTTTTTAAAACATTTTGAGACAAAGTCTAAGTCACTAAATTGCCTATAGTGGGCTTGAGCTTTTTTTGATCATCCTGCCTCAACCTCCCAGAGTACTGAGAATGCTGACATGTGCCATCCTAAAAAAGTTACCCATGTTCCCAGCTAGAAAGGTTACTTTGAAAGACCTCCATTTTCATACTGGCAAAACAGAAAATAATCTAAGTTATAGGCAGTTGTCAGAGTGAAATATGGGACTTTGACCTCAAATCAAAAGACCTAGTTTAAGATTGCCAGAATTGCCTCTTGCACATTATGTAACTTGAAACTACTTAAAATGTCTGAGCCTCTGGGTTACCTGTAAAAGTGGTACTTCATGGGATATTGGTTAGAGTAAATAAAACAATGGATTTTATGAAGTTTTATGAGTTGAAAAGCACCATATAAATTAGGTATTACTGTGTGATTTTTGTTGTTGTTGTTGTTGTTGTTTTTGAGACAGGGTCTTGCTTTGCAGTTCAGGCTGGCCTTGAGCTCACTCTGTAGCCCAGGCTGGTCTCGAATTCACAACAATCCTCCTGTCTCAGCCTCCCGAGTGCTGGGATTACAGGCGTGTGCCACCACATCCAGTAGGTATTACTGAGTTCTTCAGTTAAATTAAAGCTGACTGAAATTTTGAGCTTATAAATTAGGAAAATGGTGAGGCTATTGACAGAAAAGGGTGGAATGTAAAATTTAATCCAAATGGAAGATTAAACAGAAAGGGAACTATGGAGCTAATAAACTTTATTTATTTATTTATTTAATTTTTTTTTGGCGGTACTGGGGATCGAACTCAGGACCCTGCACTTGCTAGGCAGGTGCTTATTCCACTGAGCTATATTCCCAGCCCAAGCTAATAAACTTTAGTTCCATGGGGTTTTTTTTGAGACAGGGTCTTACTATATATAGTCCAGTCTACCTTGAACTCACTTCGTAGCCCAGGCCGGTCTCTAACTCATTCAATCCTCCTGCCCCCAACACCAGTGCTAGCATTCAGGCATTAGCCACCATGCCAAATTGCCTTTTAAAAATACGTATGTTAACTGAAAACAATTATAATCACCTTACTGCCTTACTTTTGCTAAATTTTCATTTTTATCTGGCTTCTCATTTCAGCCATCAAAACCCATTTATTAAGCATGTATTATGTGCTGGGTACTGTGGGAGGCACTAGGAATACAGCCTCCTCCAAAATGCTCAGATTAAGAAAGGAGAGGTACTGTTAAACAATTTTAAGATTGTGGTAAGAATTAATTCAGGCTGTGACTACAGTGTTTCTCTAATAATCACAGGCTACAGTCAGTTTTCATTCTACTTTTAGAACATACATATTTTGAGTCACTACAGATGACCTTTAAGGTGTTCATAACAATTATTACTCTAAAGACCAAGGTGCTACACAGAATGAGAAGGGTTTTTTTTTTTTTCTGTCTTTTTCAGACAGGGTCTTGCTACATAGTTTAGGCTGGACTTGAGCTCACTTTGGAGCCCAGGCTGGTCTCAAACTCGCAACGATCCTCCTGCCTCAGCCTCCTAAGTGCTGGGCTTACAGGCGTGAGCCACCACGCCTGGCAAGAATGAGAAGGTATATTTGGAGAGGTAGAAGAAAACTATATAAATGTTACAGGAGCTAAGGGGGGTCCTAGAAAAGAGATTTTCAGAACACATGCGCCAGGTACATCAAGAATGATAACTTCTATGAGGATCACTACAACCTTCACTAAAACCTTAGTCCTAGTCAAAGCAAGAGTAGAAGCCAGATCAAGAAGGCTGGGCCAGGAGTAGGTGATGATCAGATGCTAAACTAGCAGTGAAAAGAAGCTGGAAAATCAAGGGGAAATTTTTCTCCCCACCCTTACCCACTCATAGATCCATTCAGCTTTAGACTATAAAGTGAAAGGCCCTGGTTGTGAGAGCAAATAATAATAATGATGCAAAACTCATATAAGATTGCTTAGCATGTGGCAGCGACTATACTAAGGACTTTATATGTATTAGCTTGTTTAATACATTTATTTCTACTTTGGAAGTAAGTGCTGTTAGTATCCCCAAGATGAGCTACAGAATAACTAACTAGCCCAAGGTCAACCCACCAGTCAACTAAGTCAGGATTTGAACTCAGGCAGTGTTTCAAATTCTGCTATTCAAATTGCACCTGAGGTGAAAACATTGTTAGGCTCAGTTCACATTTCCCTTTAGCTTCCCCTAGTAGAGATCACCTGTCACCTCGCCATCTAGGATTTGTTGAACCTTGGGATACAAAGGGCCCAAATGAAATTCCATCGGCAGAGGGATTTAAGTATGATGTGTTTCTCTCGCCTTTATCCCTTCTGGGACATGCTTTCTTGTTTATCCAACTGGGGTATGTTTTTACCAACCATCAGGTGCCGGTGGCTTGATTTTTCACAGTAGCAATTCGTTTAACAAAGATCTGAGCGTCCACACAGGGTTATACATAGAGCAAGGCAGACAAGACAAAGGGGAACAAGACATACAAGATTCCACTTTCTCAAAACTCACATTCAGGTGAGGGCGGGAAGACAGAACGTGCTAGGAGGGCTTGGCCTATTTGAATAAGCAAGGTGGAATGGAGGAAATTAACTGGGAGAAACAGGCAGAATCCGGAGCGGGCAAAACGCCACGCCCGAGAGGCAAGAACCGTTTGCACTTTACAGCAACGATTCAGCACCCAAATTGGCCAGATTATCACAGGCTGCAGACTTCCTATTATCCTTTACCGAATCTTCACCTGCCCCTCGGGTCACCTACCCATCCAAAGGTCCGCTGGTGGTCACCTCAGTCCCCAGGGTCACCCCTTTTCTGAATCACTTTAGCCCAGTGCAGCCTATCCGCCATGCGGTCTCCCTCGGCCAACCGTGTCACCTCAATGCCACGCCTCCCTGGCCCGCGGTTCAGCTTGCGCTTTACGCTTTGTTCCCAGAAGCCGGTTTTCCAAACCAAGCTCCCTCTTTCGGCCCCAGCTGTTTTCTTGCCAGTACTGAGACCCGGCGGCCGCAGCGCCCCCGGTGGCGCAGTGTGGCCTAGGAAGGGAGTGCCCAACGCCACCACATCCTTAGCCTCCTCCCGGAACGCGGGAGCAGGCGGGAGCGGCGCACGCCCAGATGGTCACGATCGTGCTCCTGATTGGCTGCGTGGGCTAACGTCACGGGGAGGACCCCGGCGGCCTCTGAGAGTCGGGGCTTCGCGCGTGCGCGGACGAAGAGCGCTGAGCAGAGGGGGAGGTGGCCGGCAGCTTGTCCCGCGTCCGCCATTTTGTTGCTGTGGCTATTGGGAACCGGCTGAGGAAAACCACCTCGGAGGCGCGACGCTCCTTGGAAGCCGGAGCTTCGTGTGACAGAGGGATCGGTGCAGATCCGTGGGGCTGCGGAGCCGGCATTTTCCAGCCCAGGAGTCACTGGAGCTACCCCGATACGCCGAGCAGCCTGAGATCCCCGGGGCGGCCTCCGCTGTGGCTCAGCTTTTGCTGAGACCCTTGGGCTCTGCCCCGCATTTCCTGGGCCGGCTGTCTCCGTGAGGCAGCCCCGGAGCAGGCGCGCGGCGGCGGAGGATGCTGCGGGCCCGGAGCCCAGAGGAAGGTGCTGATCCGTCCCGCTAAGCGCGCCCCGAGGTGTGCCTAGAGGCCCTATCACAACCTCAGAGCAACCCGCCAAGGCTTCTAGAACGGGCGAGAGCTGCCACCTCCCGGACCCGATACCATGTCCTCCGCCAGGTTCGACTCCTCGGACCGCTCCGCCTGGTATATGGGGCCGGTGTCTCGCCAGGAGGCGCAGACCCGGCTCCAAGGCCAGCGCCATGGCATGTTCCTGGTCCGCGACTCCTCCACCTGCCCTGGAGACTACGTGCTGTCGGTGTCGGAGAACTCGCGAGTCTCCCACTACATCATCAACTCCCTGCCCAACCGCCGTTTTAAGATCGGGGATCAGGAATTTGACCACTTGCCGGCCTTGCTGGAGTTCTACAAGATCCACTACCTGGACACCACCACCCTAATTGAGCCGGCGCCCAGGTAACGCGCGCCAACTGCACGACCGACGAGGAGGGGAAGGGCCGGGGTCAGTGCAAGACCGGGGATGTGCGTATGGGATGAACCATTTCCCTCGATCTGAAACAAGGCATTCCGAAGGATTGGTTCAAGTCAGTATCTGGGTCTCTGGATGCGAGGAACCTGTTTAACGGTGGTTGCACAGTTCAAATGCACGCCTTTTTCTTTTGTCAGTTTAGCGGGCCGCGATACTAATGCAGAGGTTTGTTGTTGGAGTTTTTTTGTTTTGTTTTTTAAATAAACCATTTTGGGATTATTAGACTTGTTCGCGGCTCTAAAGATAGCCGCCGCATGTCTCCGCCCACCATTCCCGAAAATTCACGTACACACAAGTTTGCACACCGTTCGAGGTTTTTGATTCTTATGCAGATATCTCAACTGCAGGTTAAGCTCTGCTTGGAACAGTTGCCAGGTGAAAATGATACAACGTTTAGAAACAAACCTTTATCCTAAGTATCAGAATTATTTGCAGTATTGATATTCTGATGCCAAGTTTGAAGCGGCTGGACATCTCTCACCTCTTTAACTGTATGTTCACTACAAAGAAGAAAGATGTATTGGCTTCAATTAGGATATTTTAAGGAAAATCTGTATCCCCCTCCTCCGTGGACCCTTAATATGGTAGATACACAATTTGGTTAATTACCAAGGCACAATGCCACTTAATCATAATTTTATACTAGTTCGTTTTCAGATATGTTTTTGTATTAAGTCTATGTAATGGCTTATTAACACATTTTTAAATTAATACAAAAAAATAAGAATCCAGAGTGACACTGATCATCAAGCATTCTTTCCCAGGTAAAATGCATTATTTTTTTTGTTTTGCCTTAGTGAGTACTTTCTCATAAAATTCTATTTAAATTATACCAAATATGAGCTGAAAGATAGCCTGGGATTTTAAAAAAATTACTTATTTTTGAGGTGGTGAGGAACCAAAATTACTTATTTTTGAAAGGCCTGGCAATGCTAGGCAGTCGTTGTATCACTGAGCTACATCCCAGGCCTAGAATTTCTCAAAAGGTATTTTACTGCCTAGTTTCTTTCTTAAAATATCTAGTTAATCAGTGTTAGTGTAGGCTTTTAAGGTAAGCTGTTTTTGACCTAATCGATTTGCTAATGAGGTTTTACTCTGAACTTTAAACATTAAAGCAGAGGGGGCTGTGTAATCCGGTGATAGGCCGCGTAGCTAGCATGCAGAAGGCTCCGGGTTCTATCCCCAGCACCACAAGAAAATAAGCAAATGAAGAGAGCGACCATAGTTAAGGACAGCAGCTGGAAGCCCGAGTTGCTTTGGTGAAATGGAGATAGAGAAGAAATAGAGCCGTACCAGTACAGTGACTCCGATGAACAGTTGTGAGCCACATGGAGTTTAAAAGGCGGGGGAGAGGTGATTATAAATCAAATAAGTACTAGAACTCCAAGAATCTGATGGGTGAAACTTGCAGGTCTTAACAGCTACTAGTTGTTGCAGTCAATGTTGAGCGCAGTGTAATTCCAGGTTGGAGAAAATTAGAAGCCACTGTAATGAGATTGGTAATATGTTAAACCAAATTACTCCTCTACTTCGTGAAAGTGAATTATGTAATTAATTTCAGGCTTTTATTAAGCCATGCTATGTGCAAGGCATGTGCTTGCATTGAAGTGACAGGTATGTTGATACTGCTATTTCAGGAAGTGAATTAATGGATTGATCTCCCTTCTAGAGGAAGGAAAGGGGGTGTGCAGTAGTCCAGATTATCCCCTGTGTTTTCTGAGGTACCAGATGTGACTTGTGTGTTTGTCCCCTCCCCTTCCTACAATGCCCTTCTACTAGGCTGCCCCCGTTTTGGTACCCAGCCTCGCCTATTTATACCTTTGCTCGGGCTGTTGTCTCCGTCTGGGAATCCTGTTTCTTACTGGTAGTCCCTGGGCATGGGTGGTGCACGTCTGCAATCCCAGCACTCGGGAAGCTGAGGCAGGAGGATCACAGAGAATTCGAGGCCACCCTGAACTATATATAGAAAGACCCTTTCTCAAAAGAGAGGGGCTGTTTCAAACCCTACCTCTCACATTTAGCTTTAATTCTTTGTCCTCAGGCCCATGTCCTCTGCCCAAGGCTGGTAGCTGTTCAGGGGTGGGTTTTGTTTTGTTTTGCTTTGTTTTTTTCATTTTCCCTGGAGGACCACAATTGGATCCTGACTAGATTTATCTTGTTATACTGAATTGTAGCATAGGCTTTGTTGTTGTTGTTGTTCTGGGGATTAAACCCAGGGATCACTGAGCAAGGCTCAGACTTGCAGTCCTCCTCTCTCAGCCTCTGGAGCAGCTGGAATAACAGGCATATGCCACCACACTGGGCTGTACTGAATCTTTTCTTGGTTTGGTTTGGTTTGGTTTTGTGTTCTTTTTTTTTTTTTTTTACTTTGCTTTGCTTTGCTTGTTTTTTAAAGACAGCCAGGCCTTGTACTCACTGTATGTAGCCCAAGCTGACCTGGAATTCACAGCGATCCTCCTTCAGTCAGTCTCCCAAGTGCTGGGATTACTGGGGTGCGCCACCACGCCCAGAACATACTGTGCTTTTTATTATTATTATTATTGTTATTATTATTATATATGCTGCATCTTTTGATATGTCATTCCCAAGCCTGAAATTCCTGGGCCAGGTTTGACATATTACAGAAAGCTAATAATTGTGTGGTGATGGTGCACACCTGTACATGTAATTCCAGCTACTCAGGAAGCTGAGGCAGCACGGACGATTTAAGGAGTCTGTGTCTCAGATTAAAATTTTTTTTTTTTCAGATTAAAATTTTAAAAAAAAGTCCTCAGGATGATGAAAATGTACAGTGAAGGTTTAAATTTTTAAAAATATAGTAAAGGACAAGGTGCCTTTCATCCCCCTCAAACTATTCCCCTTTGCTTCCAACATACGTGTCCCGCTGTGGGAAGCGTGTCCCGCTGTGGGAAGCGTATCCCACTGTGGGAAGCTGTCTGCAAGTTCTTTTTCGTGGCTTTACAAGTATGGTGAACGCTGCTGCCCAGCGCCTCCAATGGTGAGATGGGCTCATAAAACCACCGGTGCGTGCTCATCCAGCTTCCCCACTGGATCTGGCACTGCGGGACTCCTGGCTCTTCCTCAAAGTCAGAATGACTATTGAATGATTTAAATCAATTCAGGCATCAAGATAGCCCGGTGGCACAACCAAATGCACAGAAGAGGACTTCAGAGCTGCTTGAGAAAGCAGCAAGAACACGGGGATAAGTGTTGAAAGTAGGAGGGCGGTTATTTGTAGGGAGATTAGTAACAATGGGTCCTTTACTGTAATTTTTTGAAATTTCAATATTCACCATATATTTTGAGAGTTTTTTTTTTTTTCTGGTACCAGGGATCGAACTCAGGACCTTGCACTTGCCAGGCAAGCACTTATGCCACTGAGCTATACCCCCAGCCCCTCACCATATATTTTGATCACATCTCATTGCTCAAAATTCAGTGGTACTTGGAGTCAATCCCAGTACCACACAAAAAAGAAAAACCTAGTGGTAGTCGGGTTTTCACAGATAATTTAATTTAATGCCGTTTTTTTTTTTTTTTTTTTTTAAAGAGACAGGATTTCCCTGTGGAGTCCAAGCCGATCTCCAAGTGCAGTTCTCCTGCTTCAGCCTTCAGTGCTGGGATTATAGGCTTGTGCCACTAACCCAGCTCATGCTTATATCCCAGAGGAGATAAATTCAGTGGTTTAACTTTTAGGCATTATTAACTGGGATTTTAAAGCCAGGGTTTTATGTCCTTTAGGCAGTAATTTATTTTGCTTGTCTGAAATTCTAATTGTAGCATCTTCCCCTACCCCCTGGAGTGTTTCTTAATTTTTAATTTTCATTCACATACTTAGAAGATTGTCTCCCAGGGTAGTTTCTGGGAAAGATACATGACACACATACTTTGTTTACCGTGGAAATTTTATTTCTATGGAAGGAATAGCTAAGTGTAAGATGAACGCGGGCTGTACAGGGAATAAACACAGGCTGAGAGAACATAACAGAAGTGACCTGTCCGGTGTAGTGTGGTGCAGGAGAGCAGGAAGCTGAGACCTAAGCAGCAAGCCTTGGGCCGAGGGGAGGGGAGGAGCCTTGAGAAAGGGGTTCCGGTGAGAAGAGTTGGGAGATAGGTCAAGGTAAGGAAGTTGGATATGAATTAAAATACCTGGGCTCTTTGGCAGGAAATGGTTTGAAGAGGTGGTACTGTTACTGGGTCCAGGAACAGAGTTATGGTGACTGACAGTGGAGCTGTGACTGGGATAAAACTTGAAGCTTATGGATGGGGGCACAACAGGAAAGGGAAGACACAATGTTGATTTAGTGTATTTATGAAGTTTATCTTCATGCGTGGTCGGCATTCATTCTACTATTGAGTTAGACCCAGAGCGTATTTCTCTGTAGTGCTGCTGTGGTGGATTTAAAATTTAATCCCAACAAGTACTGTCAGATGGCTTTTAGTGATTTTGGGGGTGTGTGTGTCAGGAATCGAATTCACAACCTGGCACTTGTCAGGCAGGCGCAGTGCTGCTGAGCTATATCCCCAGCTCTGCTTGTATTGATTTTTGAGCAAATTTGAAAAATTCTCCTTGTACATGTGGAAGTATTTTATGCTACAGATCAACTGACAAATAGGAACCCTGTGATGATTTTCACTTTCGTTTTATTTGAGTATTATACATTTTTATGATTTTATTTAAGGCTAGGCATGGTGGTATTCACCTATATATAGTCCCAAGCTGCTTGGGAAGCTGAGGCAGGAGGATCATTGGGTCGGGATTTCAAGGCTAGCATGGGCAACATTAGTGAGATTCTTGGGGCGGACGTGGGGTGGGTGTTGGACTGCACTTAGTAGCAGGTAAGCTTTAGTGGATTTTACTTAACAGGGTCTATTTTCAGTCTTTCAAAAGTTTCTGGTGGACTGTTTAGATAGGAAATACATTTTCCCTGGTTTTGAAACTTGAAAATGTGTTTTGTATTGCTTACTTTACTTTTAGAATTTTCTATGTCTAGCTTGTGTGGATAAATGGAAGCTAGGAAAAAAAAACAATTGTGACAAAAAGCATCGTTAAAAACTAAGGGAATTAGCTGGGGATGTAGCTCAGCAGCATAAGCGCCTGCCTGGCAAGTAAATGCAAGATCCTGAGTTCAGTTTCCATTATCAAAAAGAAAAATTAAGGGAATTAACCTGAGAAAAATCGTGTTACAACAGACATAAACATCACATGAACTTGGTTTATGGAGTTGGATAGTCCTTGAAATGTGCCTGGGAGCTTACTGGTTACTGAGTTTATTTTACCATAGTAGGGATTAAACCTGAGGCCTTCTACCACTGAGCCACAGCTCCAGGCCTTTTTGAAATTTTTATTTATTTATTTAGAGTCTCACTAAGTTATCCAGGATAGGCTAAAATTTGTAATCCTTGTTCCTCAGCCTCCCAGAGGTGCTGGGATTACAGGAGTAAGGTCTGGTTGGTTTGTTTGTATGTATGCATTTTTTTGAAGATAGAGTCTCATTGCAGTTCAGGTTGGCCTTGAGCTCACTTTGTAGCCCAAGCTGGTCTCAAACTGACAGTGATCCTCCTGCCTCAACCTCCCAAGTGCTGGGATTACAAGTATGCGCCACCGCGCCAGGCTAATGTCTGGTTTTTAGAAGGCCATTTCCATGCATGGTAAAGTGGCTATAGGAGACCCCCTCAAGACTGCTTAGTCTAATCTGAGAGTCCTGATGGGGAGGGACCCTCACTCCCGTTAAACAGGCTCTCACCATGCCTCCTCCATACACACATTGCTTACTCAAAATATTTGAAAACTCAAATCAAAACTCTGTCTCAAAAAAGGGGAGAAAATTGAAAAATGTTTCTTTGTATTGAAGCCTATTGTATTCCAAAGCCCAAAACTACACAAAAGCCATACAATGCCGACACCATGTTTTTGTCTTCCAGAAGCTCAGTCTATTGAAAGAATTGAAGTAAAAGGCCATAGTAGCTAGAAAGGAAGCATGGCCAACTGTGCCTAAGGGTTGGAGAAGGCTTGAAAGAGGAAGTGCTCTTTCAACTGGTCTTGAAAGTTGAGAACAAGTATATGAGGTGGAAGAGGTGGTGGCAGTGTCTGCTGGGAAAGGTGCAGAGTTGTCACTGATGTAAGTGACGGGCAGGAAACTAGGTGGAAAGGGTAGAGCTGGTCTGCCGAAGGCCTCCTGGGCCTTATAAATGAGGTTAAAAATGAGACACCTTCTAGTTTTCTGAAAAGAATTGTCATGATCAATTTCACTTTTTTTTTTCCTTTGTCATGCTGAGGATCAGTTTTACTTTTAGAAACTTCTCAGGATGGCACAGGGCAGGGAGAGCTTCTTACTAGAGAGGACCGGGAGAAGCTGAACTGAACTCAAGGATTGGGAATCTGAAAGTGGGATACTGCATGCAGAAGGTGGGGGAAGAGGTATGACTGACTTCCTAGAGTTGTGATGGCAAACATTTAGAGCTGCTGCACACATGCCATAGGTTTGCACCACTGTCCTAGAATATTAAGTGCTGCCTCTGAGAGTAGAGGGTTAATGTGAAGAGTGTTTTGTTGCCACTGCTGCTGCTGTTTTGGCATTTTTTTGTTTTTGTTTTGTACCGGGAATCAAACTCAGGATCTTTGCTTGCCAGACAGGCACTATGCCACTGAGCTATATCACAGGCCCTGCTTTGGACTTTTGAGACAGGGTCTCGCTGTGTAGTTCAGCCTGAACTGGAATTGTGTAGCCCAGGCTGGCCTCAAACTTGCGGCGATCATCCTGTCTCAGCCTCTTGAGTGCTGGGATTACTGGTATACACCACTATCCCCGGCTGAAAAACTATTTTTAACTGTACGAAAACTATAATAAAATACCTTACAATGAGCTCGGACATAGAACTGATTGTGCCCTTCATATAGTGTCTGAAATTTGTATGGTACTCGCTAAACTATTCAAAGAATCTCTGTGGTCTTGAAGTAGAAACAAGGATATACTTTAAGGGTATGTGTGCATGTGTACTGATTTGTTCTTCAGTAATTGATGTGAATATTTTACATGCTTTATAGCATCAGTTCATTTATACCTCAGAGAGGCAGCGTTCATCTCCAAGGCTGATTAGCTTACAGGTAATGGGCAAGGACTCTAGACCAGACTGTCTGGGTGCAAATCTAATTTCTGCTTTGGCGTCCTCAGCTGTAAAGTGGGAATAGTAGATCTACCTCCCAGGATTGTTGTGAGGATTAACTTAATATTTTTATGGACTGTAAATGGTGCTTGGCGTAGATAATAAGTTATTAACTTTCTTTTACTGTTATTACTCGAGGTACTTCTGCTTTTCATTTTTTAGATGGACCGATACTGTGCAATTGGCCTTGGTTAATAAGAAACAAGACAGGCTGATGTGACTGCACATGCCCGTAATCCCAGCACTCTGGAAAGCTGAGCCAGGAAGATTCAAAGTTTGAGCCTCGCATGGGCAGTTTAGCAACTTTTTGAGACCTGTCTCAAAAGAAAAATATAAAGGGCTGGGGGTGTAGCTCGATGCAAAAGGCTTGTGTTCAATCCTTAGTGACTACCCACCCTCAAAAAAAAAAAAAGAAAAGAAAAGGAAAAAAAAAACGAGGCCTTTGAGGATTTTTAAAAACTAGTTATTTGCATTAAAGAAAGAGCCAGGCAAGGTGGTGCCTGCCTATAATCACAGCACTTCAGGAGGCTGAGGCAGGAATATAACTGAGTTTGAGGCCAGCCTGGGCTACATAATGAATACAAGGCCAGCCTGAACTACATGGTGAGTTCCTGTCTCAACAACAACAACAACAAAGATGAAAGTTTTGTTAAATTATGAAGGCTGCTGTTTGCTAAGCAGTGTAGTGGATAAAGAGCCATAAAAATGTTTGTGTTCTTTAATCTGGTAATTCCAGTTCTGGGAGTTGGAGCTTTACAGAAAGTCTAATGTAGGGGAAATATACCCAGTGCTGAGGCTGTGGCTCAGTGGTAGAGAATGTGCTTAGCATACTTGAGGCCATGGTTTCAATCCCCAGCACCAAAAAAGAATGCAAAAAAAATGCTTAAAAAAGTTTAATAATAATAATGATTAGATTGGGGAGAATTAGAAAAACTAAATATCTATATAGGTGCTTTGTTGCATAGGCTCACAGATGTTACTTCATCATGAATTTTCATCATTATGAGAACCAGAAACATGGAGAAACAATTTAATACTAGGCAGAGAAACTGCCACAGGTATATATAGGATTCTATTTTAAGAAAACATCAACAGCCAAGTGTTGGTGGCACATGCCTGTAATCCCAGCACTTAGGGAGGCTGAGGCAGGAGGATCACAAGTTCAAGCTCAGCCTCTCAACTTAGAGATACCCCATCTCAAAAATAAAAACAAGGATGTAGTATAGTATGAAGGCCTTGGGTTCAATCCCTACAAAACAAAAATAAATAAATTAAAAAAAGAAAACTATAAATTGAGCCAAAGGGAGAAGAAAGTAAACTTGGGAAGGATATCTGTAGTTTCCTTAGGAGAAGAACTGTGAAATAGTCCTGACAGATGGGGTGTGCCTCAGTGGTGCAGCATCTGCCTGGCAAGCACAAGGCCCTGGATTTGATTCCTGGTACCAGAAAAAAAACTTTTATTTTTATGGTGCTGGTGCGCTACGCCAGAGCTCTATGCTTGGATGCTGGGCAAGTACTCTACCACTGATCTATGACCATCAGCCCAGAACTTTTTTTTTAATCAAAATGCTTCAACATAGGAGGTCACTTTGTTAATTTTTTTTTAGATCTTTGCTGGAGTAAGAAAGAAGGCAAATGGACATTAGCTAAGTGAAGATAAATTGGAACCATCCACCAGTGATTAAACAGGCATGTGCTTCCCAGCACATTCTCTCAGAGCAGTCCTAAATCAGGCTTTGGTGATGGTTTGGCTGGTGAAGCCACCACCTAAAGAGGTAGAGACTCTGCATGAAGCCCAGGGTTTGTTAATCTGGTATAGATTCTGTGCTTCATAGAAATTAAGGACAGGCAATACTTTGTTTTGTTGTTTTGTGAGTTTGGGGTTGGTTTTTTTGTTTGTTTGTTTGGTCTTTTTGAAACAATTTCACTCTACAGTTCAAGCTTGCCTTGAACTCACTTGTGACCTCAAACTTGCAGTGATTCTCCTGCCTCAGCCTCCCAAGTGCTGGGATTACAGGTGTGCGCCACCATGTCCAACCAAAGACGGGTAATGGTAAAATAGTTTTTTTCCAAAACTTTATGTATGTGCAACTTTTCAAGAATACTTCTTGGGTGAAAAGCGACTTTTACTGCTTTTGCATATGGGACGTTTCTGGAAAGCAAGTGTATGTGGGATAGCAATAGTGCTAGGGATCGAACCCAGGGCCCTGTACACGCTCCGCTACTGAGCACCCCCAGCTGGGACTCTGCTTTTGTAGCTGACTCCTAGGAATACATTCTATGAGTCACTCAGAAAATACACACTGGTCTGCAAGCACAGTGAAAGCAGCGCTGCCTCTGGGCTGATGCTTTAGAGATCTTATCTGTAATTTTAGCAATGAAACTTTCACAAGTATTCATTTAATGGATAATTGTGGTACAAGATGGAATGTGGGGGGGGTTATTGTTTTTGTTTAACTTGGGAAGCAGTTAAGCCCTCTTTGGGTTTTTGTATTCTGAAGAATCAGAGACAAGTCCCTCATTTTTATGTGCCTAGGGAAATGTAGATTAGATATGGGAGGAAGCAAGCGCAGTGGTTGTGACAGGGTCCAGAGGGAGGCAGCTACTGGGCCTACTTCAGATTTCAAAAACACATTCAAGTCATGTGAAACAGTTGTGGGGGAGGGTGCGTGCACATAGGACACCAAGTTCACAAAGCTGTATCAGAGTGTTAATTTGTTACAGTCCAGACTGCAGAAAGTACACTATAAGAAAACTTTGCTGTGAATAGAGAAAGAGTTCATTGTAAAAGGGACTGGCTTATGTTTGACAAACACTGGTATAGAGTAAGATTTTTCCATAGAATAATTTTGTTTCTCTCTTAAGGTATCCAAGTCCACCCATGGGATCCGTCTCCGCACCCAACCTGCCTACAACAGAAGAAAACATGGAATATGTACGGACTCTGTATGATTTTCCTGGGAATGATGCTGAAGACCTGCCCTTTAAAAAGGGTGAGATCCTAGTGATAATAGAGAAGCCCGAAGAACAGTGGTGGAGTGCCCGGAACAAGGATGGCCGAGTTGGAATGATTCCTGTCCCTTATGTTGAAAAGCTTGTGAGATCCTCGCCACATGGAAAGCATGGCAATAGGAATTCCAACAGTTACGGCATCCCAGAACCTGCTCATGCATATGCTCAACCTCAGACGACAACACCTCTACCTGCAGTTTCCAGTACTCCTGGGGCAGCGATCAACCCTTTGCCCTCTACACAGAATGGACCAGTCTTTGCAAAAGCAATCCAGAAAAGAGTACCCTGTGCTTATGACAAGACTGCCTTGGCATTAGAGGTAAAATTTTGTGGTTCCTTTGATGTTGGGTTTTCATTTTTAGTTTTAGGTTCTGCAAAGTAATGTCTGCTTACTTAAAAGTTATATTCATGCCAGGCGTGGTGGTGCATGCCTGTAATCCCAGCATTTGGGAGGCTGAGGCAGGAGGATTGTTGCGAGTTTGAGACCAGCCTGCGCTACAAAGTGAGCTCAAGGGCAGCCTGAACTGCATAGCAAGACCCTGTCTCAAAGAAGACAAAAAAAAAAAAGTTATATTCACGGGCATTAGAGAACTGAGTGATTTTAGAAGATACACTGTTAGTGTTTCACGATTCTTTTTTTTTTTTTTTCTTCTACTAGTATAGTTTTAGTGTCTGTTAATTTTACAAAATACTGGGTTTCGTGGCAGGAGTGGTGGTGCATCCACATACAGGAAGGCCGAGGCAGAAGGCCCACAAGGTCAAGGCCAGGTCAGCCTGGGTGACTTAGTGAAACTGTCCAAAAATTTAAAAAGGGCTGGATATGTGGGTGAGGGTGAGGGCCCAGGTTTAATCCCCAGTACTACGAAAAGAAAAAAGGGGGGTTTCTTTTTTTTTTTTAAAGGGGGGGTTTCGATGCAGTATTTTCTTACATGCACACATTTTGATCATAGCTGTCCCCTTACAATTCCTCTCCCCTCCTCCTCTCATTCTCTTCCCCTTGTCTGACAGTCACTACTTTCCTATCTCTTTTAGATTCTACATATTAGGGGGAAATACTTTCCACTGACTGTCCTTCAGAGTACTTGTTTCTCCCAAGTTCTCCACAAGCCCGTGCTTCTTTCTGTTCCCAAAGCTTTCATAGATGTATTTCAGCAGTGTTGGTTTTCTTTCTAGTGAAGAGAGATAATTAGAAAGACCCATGACCTAGAGAAATACCAGCATACAGCTGCATAGCCACTTACGTAGATCCATATTTCTAACATGGTGACCAGCTGAGGAGAAATAGGAATAAATATCTTAGCATTTATTTGCAATTATGCAGAGGAATGATTGTAAAATATTACCAGGCTTTGCTTCTTGTAGATCTTATAAATTATAATAGCATGAAATAAAACCTGAATCGCTAAGTCATTTTCTTCTAACTAAACATTAACTGATTTTTGTAAAGATTTCAATTATTAGTATTTTTCTATGGCTTGATCATATTTTTAAAAAGCCCTAAAGATCAGTGCTGATGAGCTTATCAGTGGGGCTGTGTGTCTCTCAAAGTGGGTGGCCATTGAGACGGTTGATAAGCCCAGCTGAATGACTGTGTGTGAGCACAAACCTGTGGTGGGCCTCAAGATAAAAAAGGGGCCGGGCGTGGTTGTACACAGCTATAATCCCAGCACTCGGGAAGGTGAAGCAAGTGGATCCTTGTGAGTTCGAGACCAGCCTGGGCTGCAAAGTGAGCTCAAGGCCAGCCTGAGCTGCATAGCGAGACCCTGTCTCAAAAAGACAATGAGGGGGGCTGATCTGGAAAATAGGTTTTAAGACTTTTTTGGTCATTAGTTTCATTGTTGTTGTTTCTTACTGAGGCATAAAATACATAGAGTTAAATGGGTCCCGAGTATTACTGTACCAAAACCCGAGACTAGATATCAGAAATCCTGGCTCTTTCACTTACTGTTTACATCGGGGGTGGGGGGACGTCGCTTCACTTCTGAGCTTTTCTGCCATTACCTGTAAATGCAGATAGCTCTGGTTTGCTCTCTTCAGTAGGCTGCTGTGCAGACTAAATAAAATCATGCTTGTTAAAATGCTTTGTAAACCACAAAGTGCTATATAAATATCCTAATACGATTACGTTAAATACTCTGGCCATTAATGAACTAAATATGTGTTAGAAAGAGATTGAGTTAATGATAGTTTGCTGTCGATTCACCACAAGGTCAAAATAGGGGAGAGTTGAGAGAGAGCCCTCGCCTCACGGAAAGGTGCATGGAGCCATTTGCTTCGAAAAATCAAAGCTCAACCTACCATACAGCCTGCATAATGTGTTTTATGTATTACCTTTCCATTGGTTATCCTCAGTTCTCTTTGGACAAAGGGTAGTAATCTGAACTAGACCTGGAAGTTCGTTTTAGAGTTGGTATTGCATTTCCCCTGATTTTAGTTGTAAGGAAAAAGACTGAGTGCCTGAGGCTTGCTGCAGGGACCAGAGACTGGGAAGGACCCAGGTGCTTTTCTACATCTCAACAGAACAGGCAGGAAACCAGAACAGCCTCCACAGGTAAAGAGTCCTGGCTGAGCAGGCCTTCCCCAGATTTCTCACTCCCGCACAGACTTCTTCCTGTGTATGAGTGTATACCTCTGGCCAGGCCTGTGCCTCAGTATCTTTGAGTAGCATGGATTCTCTGGACTCTGGCAGTACCAGGGTCTTTACACTGAACTACATCCCAGGCCCTTTGTTATTTTTTATTTTGAAACAAGTTCTTGCTAAGGCACTAAATTGCCCAGGCTGAGCTTGAACTTGATGATCCTCCTATCTCAGTCTCCCAGAGTGCTGGAATTACAGGCACATGCCACCAAACCTGGCTGCTGTAGACTCTTAATACTGTCCAGTCTATATAGTACTTTCAGCCTTTTGAAGCATTTTCACTTCTGTGACCTTGGCAGGGTTTCAGTGTGTGATTTGTGTATTAGGTGGTTAGTTGTTGGCATACCAGGCTGAGACCGTGAGGGTTGAGGCACCCAGACAGAATTTTAAGCACCTGTCTGTTCACTTGTGGTTCGAAGATAAATTTTAGCAAACTGTATTGTGTGGATGAATGTGTATAAGGAACTTGTTGAGGGATCGCTTAGAGTGGTGATGGGAAACCTTTTAGAGCTTTGAATGATACAAACAGCCCCTGTGACGTCCATGCCATTGGCTTGCCACCACTGGCTTAGTTTGGTGAGCGGGTGCGTAAGTAGGTACCTAACAGACTGGGGGTAGGAGCGCCTAATTAATGACATGTATGTTGTGTGTTAAGAGCATCTTTATACTTGGCTGTCATGTAGCTGTCCTTCTCAGACCCCAGAGAGAGATCTCTAGCCCTGAGCCGCCTCATGGCACTAACCCAGCCATCTAAGCTTCATCACAGACTCTTTAGTGCCTTTCTGAGACAGTTAAAAGGAACCCGAGAAATACACCTTCGCACCCTCTATTTAATGGTATTTTTCTTTCTGTGTATTTAAAATGAGACTTTGGACTCTTAACGAAAGCAAATGTTATGTTACGTTTTAAAACTGTGAGGAGCCAAGCATCTGCTTGGCAAGTGCAATGTCCTGAGTTCGACTTCTGGTACCAAAAAAGAAAAAAAACTATGAGGAGAATGATGCCTGTCTGATACTAAAAACCACTCTTGGGGGCGGGGCATAGCTCAGCCAAGTGCCTGCCTGGCAAGCACAAGGTCCTGAGTTTGATTCCCCATACAAAAAAAAACCTCTTGGGACAATTGCAATTAGGTTACCAGGAAGTATTAAAATTAAAACAAGAAACAGGGAGACAAGTAGGACAAAATGTGCCAGGACTGAAGCTCCCTTATCCCCCTGACTGTTGCAGAGAAGAATGATGTTTAGAGAAACTGTATTCCTTAACTTAATTCATAAGTTTTCTTTCTTAAAATTTGATTTTTGAAATAATCTCACAAGTAGAAATCTTTGTTTTACCCCCACAAGTGGAAATTTTTAAACTGGTCTATGCTTAGCTGTTTTCCTCTCTTGCTTCAAGAAGTGAGGTGACTTGAGGTTTGATTCGAAAGGGAGCACTCAGGGACCTGTGTAAGGTGAACCGAGACAGGTGGCCCCAGTCCTTGAAAACAGCAGAGCTCTCTCCGGTCTTTGTAGTGGGGACTGGAAGGGCTTCTAGAAAGCAGGTCACATCCTACAAGAAAATTCTTAGGGTCTGGTGCCATAGGTCAGTGACAGGACACTTGTCTAGCATGTGCAAGCCCCTGGGTTCAATCCCAGTACAAAAAAAAAGAAGGAAGGAGGCAAGAAAGAGAAGAAAACAGAAAGGTAGGTTGAGGAAACACCCTTTCCAGAGGGTCACTGACCAGGAGAGAACGCTTAAAGCAGAGTTGCTGTTGTGATATAAAAGACCTGTAGTCAATGTAGCATTCTTTGACACTGGAGATGCAAGCTGGTTAGGGAAATAACACACTCCTGTGTTCAAATCTTACCTTTTCCTGGTGCAATCTTGAGCAGGTTACTTAAATTCTCTGAGCCTCACCCAAAAACAACCAAGCCTAAGAGTTGCTGTTTGTCTGGGCATGGTGGCACATGCCTGTAACCCCAGTAGGAGGATCACAAATTCAATCCCAGCCTGGGCATTTTAGCTACTTGGTGAGAACTGTCTCAGAACAAAAAAGGGCTGAAGGTGTAGTTCAGTGTGAAGACCCTGGCTTCAATCCCCAGTGCGATACCACCAAAAAATTGATGTTTGTTTGTTAATTACCATCCATGTAGCCAGCTGGTGGGGTTCATGTACCAAGAAGCTTACCACTTGGTGAAAGAATAAAGGTTGAAACCAGCCATGTGAGTAGGAGGGAGAGTGGGGATGTGGGGGTTGGGGGAGCGGGGTAAGTAGGGTCTGGGAAGGAGTTCTGAGGGACGAGCATTAACTGGGGAAAGTTGGAGAAAACATACCAAGCCAGGGGACCAGAGTAGCTGCAGGTGTATGAGCACTGGGCATGGAGGAAGGGGACAAAGGTAGCAAAAACAAAACAGGAGAAATGGACTTCGATCACAAAAGAGCTAAACTGAGGCCTGACAGGGTAGCACATGACTAACACCAGCACTTGGGAAGCTGAGGCAAGAGGATTGCCACAAGTTCAAGGCCAGCCTGGCTACATAGTGAGTTCAAGGCCAGCCTGAATTATATAGTGAGATCTAGTCTCAAAAAAATTGTGCACAATTTTCCTTCATTGCCTTCATTTGAAGCATCAAACAGGCAGTTTCTCAGAACTGATGGAAGTTCTGAAATTTTAGGTAATTGCCTATTTTGATTCATTAAATTTAGAGCAAATGCTTGATTTCTCAATATTGTCACATATTTATATTCCAGTATAGTTTCTTGACTAAAAAGAACAGGAAGAAATTCCTTAGTGTCTTTAAAATTGTACTTAGTCTTGGGTACCCATATTCATGACTACTTGCTATGTGGTTTGGCTTGATTTGGTTTGGTTTTGGTTTGTTTTAGCAATACTAGGAATTAAACTCAGGGGCTTCACATGGAGTTACAGTCCTGGCTCATTTTTAATTTTTATTTTTTATTTTGAGGCGGGGCCTCGTTCACTTGCCCTGGGCCGGGTTAGGGCTTCCAGTCCTCCTGTCTCAGTCTCCCAGAGTGCTGGGGCTACAAGCCTGTAATTGTGTGGAAATTTGTATCCAAGTGTCTAAACAGAGCCGGGGTTCCACAGTCCTGTATGGTTTAGGGTGAGAAAACAGTGGGGACAGGAGCAGAAATCAAACAGATTCTGTGGAAGGAGAATAACAGTTTCTCAGGCTGCAAGGGAAACAAAATGGCCAGACATAGAATTGATAAAAATAAAAAACAATCCCTCGGGATCATTAAATCTAACCATCTTCTTAATGGTTTTAGCTTTCTGTAGTGTTGGTCTTTCAGTCTCAATTCATATACCCCTGAAAACAGTTGCTCCTTCAATAGGAGGTTTATCAAGTGTTCTTTATGAGGCAGGCGGTTATTTTTGGTTTGGTTTGGTTTTGGGTTTTTGGGTTTTGAGACCATTTTACTGTACAGTTGGGGCTGGCCTTGAACTCACTGTGTAGCCCAGTCTGGCATTTACTTGCAGGACTTTGGAATATGGTCTCCTGTAATCCCAGCACTCCGGAGGCTGAGTTCAGCGTCCTGTGTGTGACTTCGAGGCCACCCTGAACTACGTAGGGAGACCCTACCAAACAAGGGAACAAAAGCTTTTAGTCCATGAAGATCTTAGAGCATAGTCTTGTAAGGCAGTGTGTCCTGGACTGAATGGCTCTGGTGGTTGACAGCTTTTTTTTTTTTTTTTAAAGAGAAAAAAAAGGTAAAAATTTCAAAATAAGATAGTAGGAGGGGAACAATGGTTAATACATTGGGTACTGTGTTATCTGTAAATTAGCTACTCAGTACAAGACACATGCATTTAATTGTCCAAACAATATTAACACAAACTTCTATTTTCAATGAAATAAAAGAGAAATTAAGTAGTATAACAACCTTAACTATTGTGTATGTGGTTTTGGTTTGTTTTTTGCTAACTTCTTTCCTCCTGGTTAACAACTCCTTGTAGCTCTAGCTGTCTACCAGTGAGAAGCAATTGGCACCTAGCCTTTTCCTGTGCCTGGGTAGCCAGTGTGTTTGTGTTTTTGTTTTTGTTTGAGGCAGGTTCTTTTTATTGTCTGGGCTAACCCCAAACTTGGGGATTTAAGCAGTTGTCCTGTGTCAGCCTGCCAAATACCTGGGATTGTAAACTTGAGCCACTGTACCTATACCCGGGAGGCTCTCACACTTGAAATAACATTTTTCCTTGTATGTCAGTCCCACTGGATTATGAGTCAAATAATAATTTGTTTTGTGTTTTTATGGGGGTTTTATGTTGTTTGGGTTTTGTTGGGTTTTTTTTGGGGGGGTTGTTTGTTTGTTTGTTTTTGAGATAGGGTCTCACTATGCAGTTCAGGCGGCCTTGAGCTGACTTTGTAGCCCAGGCTGGTCTCGAACTTGCAACGATCCTCCTGCCTCAGCCTCCAGAGTGCTAGGATTACAGGTGTGTGCCACCACATCTAGCTATTTTCTTGATAATGTTCTTAAATAGCTGTCATATCTAAGAATTCATTGCCAAATTCAAAGTCAGAAGATGTATCCCCGTGTTCTAAGTTTTACAATTTTATTTAATTTTTTTTGGTGCCATAAATTGAACTCAGGATCTCGCACTTGCCAGACAGGCACTATGCTGCTGAGCTATATCCCTGGGCTTAAGTTTTACAATTTTAACTCATATTTAAGTCATTGATTCAATGTAATTTTTAATGTACAGTATGAAATGGCACAAATTCTTCTGCAGTACAGCAATCCAGTTGTCCCAGCACCGTTCATTGATAAGAGTGTGTTTTCACAGTGGTGGAATAGCAGTTGGCCATAGCTGCATAGGGTTATTTTCTCTATCCTTTTCTTTTTTGGGGGGTCCTTTTGGAACAGGGTCTCACCTCGCTTCGTAGCCCGGGCTGGCCTCCAACTCACAGCGCCCCTCCTGCCTTGGCCTCCCAAGTGCTGAGATAACAGGCTGCACCACCATATAGTTTTATTTCTGAACTCAATTCTATTTTATCACTGTGTGTGTCTCCGTGTGCTGATAACCACACTTTTTTTTTTAACCACATTTTGTTTCAGTTACTGTACTTTATTTGGTAATTGTATAGTCAGGAAGTATGAGTCTTCTGACTTTGGTTCTTTGTAAGATTCTGTTGACTCACTGGTGTGCCTTACGATTCCATAAGAATTTGAGGACCACTACCAAACCTGGTGGCACAAGCCTATAATCCCAGCTCTACAGCAGGCCTAAGCAGGAGGATCACAAGTTTGAGGTCTGGGCAACTTAGTGAGACCCTGTCTCAAAATATAATGAAAAAAAAAAAGAAAGAAAAGGACTAGGGATATAGTTTAATGCTGTCTGGATTCAGTCCCCAGTACTGTCACAAAAATTAAAAGTTTGAGGGTCATCACTTTTTCCATTTCTGTAAAAGAAAAGCTGAGATTAGGCTTGCACCACCATGTCTGGCCCCAGTGTTCAGTATTAAAAAGTCAGGTAGCATGCAGTTGTGAGTGAGACTTGGCCACTACCAGGGCACACCAGCAAGGGTTTGCGCCTCTGGCTTTGACAGCTCTGGTTCAGGTACAGGTTAACAGAAAACATGGGCAGGCAGTAAAATGGGTGGACCCAAGCACACCGTGAGGGCCTGGGATGTTTGTATTCTCCTATATCTTTTTGGGACCTGGCACATGGATGCTCAGTAAATTTGTTGAATGATTAAATGAATAAAGGTCACAAATATCAGAATGATATCCTGCCTCATGATTTTATATATTACATGGGTCTTTATTTTGTTTTAGATATTTTAATGGTTATTATAAACCATTCGTTGTTTGGATTTTTTTTCTTTCTGACAGAGATCCCACTGTACAGTTGAGGTTGGCCTGGAATTTGCTGTGTTGCCCTCTGCCTCAGCCTTCTGAGTGCAGGGACGGCAGGCTTGCAAACCACTCAAAGAGAGTGGCGGCAAATCTGTGGCATGTGTATCATTGAAAGCCCTAAAAGGTTTGCCATCACTGGTCTAAGGCCTTCACTGCTCTTTGAATCAAACATCAGAAGTCCGATAGAGTTTCATGTGGGAGAGTAGGGCTATAGGAAAGTTGCCAGCAGCCGGAAATGCCCTTCCTACCTTCTCCTTGCATGGTCTGCACTAGACAAAAAGAAAGGGGCTATGTCCCAAGTACATGTGCTTAATTTTAGGGGCTGGGGATATAGCTCAGTAGCACTTGTGCCTGCCTGGCAAGTGCAAGGCCCTGAGTTCAATTCATAGGACCAAAAAAAAAGAGAGTACGTGCTTAATTTTATTTATTTTTGTGTGTGTTCTGGGCATCAAGCCGGGGCCTTGCATAGGCCAGGCATGTGCTCTACCACTGAGCTATGCACTGTCCCCGCTTTCTTTTTGAGACAGAGTCTCACTGTGCAGCTCAGGCTGTCATATCTGGACAATGGATTATTTAATGTCAATCTTACAACAAAGAAAAGTTTCTTGAGTATAGAAACTGACCTGCTCATTCTCCATGCAAGAGAATGTTTAGTAAACCTTGAAGGTTTTTTTGTTGTTGTTTGCGGCCCTGTGGCTTGAGCTCAGGACTGCGTGCATATTATGCAAGCACTCGTGAGCTATATCCCCAGCAGTTCCCACCTTTTTTTGTAAGATAAGGTCTCATAAATTATCCGTGCTGATCTTCATCCGTCTGTGCCAGCCTTCTGAGTAGCTGAGATTGTAGATGTGTACTACTCTACCCTGCAGTAAATCTTCATTAGGTAGGGTCATGTGGAAAGTTTTCTTTTTTTTCTTTTTTTGTAGTAAGTAGCTACATTTTTCAAGGATCACAGGACAGTAGCAGGAACACGGAGAAGGGGAAAAGGGGACTTGATAACACAGGCGTGTGGCAAGTGTTCTGTAAAGACTACCAGAATCCCAAGTTGATTAAAGTGCATTTCCTCAGTGGGCTTTAATACCTGGCACACCTCACCTGGCACACCTTTCGTCCGTCTTCCACTGTCTCTCTCAGTTGCTGTGTCCATCACAGTAACCATTAGGTCCTTTTTTCAGGCCTCACCCTCATCCTTCATTCTAAACGATATTTTTTCTGTCCCTTCAAAAGTTTTGAGAGGACCCTGTTGAAAATCTACTGGTTAATAATGTGCCAGGCTAATCCCAGATCTTCCCTTGGTTTCAAAGGCTTGGTTAGAAGAGGTGGGGAAGAGGAGCAGAAAGAGGAAGGAGCAGGATTGGTCCCAGTGCTGCCCCCTGCTTCACAGTTACTCTGGCTAAGAGCATCCTGTGCTGTACTTCATTTAATTATTACAAGAACCTTCCGAAGTCAGACGGAAACTGAGACTGAGAGCCACTTGAGCATTTTGCATCATGTAAGCCGCCAGAAGTGACACAGCCAGGATGTTTATCGAGTCGGCCACACTCCAAAGTTAATGGCATGGACCATCGTTGTACTTACACCTGTTTTAAGTAGACAGAAGTACCTTAAGTATCCTGTTGTTGGGGACTGTAGAGCTCTGTTTTTAGTTCTTTCTTATGCTCAAGTTGTGTCTTTATCCAGAATACACATAGCCCGTAACCCTGTGTGGTGGCGCATGCCTGTAATCCCAACATTCAGGAGGCCAAGGCGGGAGGATTGTCAAGAGGATCGCTGCAAGTTCGAGGCCAGCCTACACTAGAGCAAGACCCTGTCTCTAAAACAAACCACATAGCTCAGGATACTGAGCGGAATAAGTATTTTGCAGTGGTTACTATTACTGTCTGTAGAGCGCTCATGTGCTTGTAGCTTTAAAAGGCTAGAGTAAGAGTAGTCTTTAGGGTTTGGGCTGTGTGGTACCGGGGATTGAAACCCCAGCCTGAGCTACATCTCCATCCCTTTTAATTTTTTTTTATTTTGAGATGGGGTCTCATTAAGTTGCCCAGGTTGGGTGTGACCTTGAGCTCCTCCTGCCTGACCTCCCAGGGTTCTGGGATTACAGTGTGAACTGCCATACCACATTACTTAGGACCTCTTTGACTGCTTAGGGTTGCTTAACATGTTTTTCAAGTGAAAGGATGGAAGTCTGGAGTTTTCTTGGTACCAGCGTGGGTATTCTGGCTAAAAACCTGCAATGTGTGACTTCACATCTTGAGATGTTACAAGTAGAATGATATTGGCAGCATATCCTGTCCTTACACCTGTCTTACAGCCTATATGTGGAAAAGAGGTTGGAAAGTTCAAGAAGTGGAAAAGAAGCCAATGTGAATGGAGGGGAGGAGGAGAGTGGTATGAAACGAGGTCAGAAATGGGAAGAGGCAGGAGCCAGGATAAGGTAGAAACTTGAAGAGCAGAGTTTAGATATTGTTCTGAGGAGAGAGAAGGGTTGGAGGGGGTTTAGAGAGCAGCCAGCTGGGCGCGGTGGTGCACACCTGTAATCCCAGCACTCGGGAGGTTGAGGCAGGAAGATTGACATGAGTTCCAGGCCAGCCTGTACTACTATGTAAGACCTTGTCTCAAAAGAGAAAAAGTAGGGGGCTGGGGATATAACTCAGTGAAATAAACGCCTGCCTAGCAAGCGCAGGGTCCTGAGTTCAATCCCCAGTACTGCAAAAAAAAAAAAAACCAAAAAGAGAAAAAGTAGAGCAGCCAGATGGGACATATCTGTAATCCCAGCTGTTTGGCAGGCTGAGGGAGGAGGATCACAATTTTTAGACCAGCTTGAGCAAGTTAGTGAGACCCTGTCTCAAAATAAATTTATGTTTTAAAAAAGGCCAGGAGTTGTAGCTCAGTGGTTAAAACCTTGCCTAGGGTGCACAGGCCCTGAGTTAGTTACTCCTCAGCATGTGGGGCAGGCAGGTACAGAAAAGACCTAGTTCTGTCTATGTTTTGAAAGTTCTTCCTGTCCTTAGCCCCTTACATCTGCTATCTCTGTCCTCCAGAACCTTGCTTCTCTGCTCAGCTGTCTACCACAGCATCTGGGGGTATCAGCCTAGGAGTTCTCTCATTCCCCCAATTCTGCAGACTTCTCCACAGAGGGGTTCACAGGACACCTGTAACATACATACATGGGTACAGCATGAGTAAAGCAGGCTCCCTTCTTCAGAGGCGGAGTCTGAGGACAGTTAGCTCATCTTACAGAGCTTGCTTTCCACAGATGTCAGTAGGATGTGCCTACCTGGCACAGAACATCACAGACCCTGAGCCCTGGGATTGGGCCATCGGGAGGTCCTTGGTAAATGGGAGCAATAGCCAGAATATAGGTGGAGAAGAGGGTGGTTGGGAGCTAGGATGATTGGGCTGAGGTCATAGACAGCAGTACTGGCTCAGGGCTGCATGTGGCTGAGCTGGTAAAGTCTGGGGGAACCAGACCGGAGTGGTTGGCAGGAGGCACAGCCCACTCATAGTCCCTAGGCTGTATGGATGAACTCACCTCAGTAGAGGTCAGGGCTTGCCTGGGGCAAGTTGTTCAGGAGGATGATTTTTCTCCCTTTCCACCAGTTATCAGACGTGGCTATGGCGGAATAAATGGATGCCCTCTGCGCACCTGGCGTCCAGACTCAGAGTGCAAGAGCCCACGAGTACCCTTCCCAAGTCCTGTGTTAGAGCAGCACGGTGGCAAGGGGAGGCTCACAGCGCCCCTGCCGCTGGGCTTGTTTATATCGCACAGCCCCCAGACTTCTAAAGGTACTTGTGCACTCCTGTAATCTTAGCACTCTGGCAGACTGAGACGGGAGGATCGAGATCATAAGTTTGAGTCCAGTCTGAGCAATTTAGCAAGACTCTGCCTTGCTGAGTGTGGTGGTGCACGCCTGCAATCCCAGCACTCAGGAGGCTGAGGCAGGAGGATCACTGCAATTTTGAGGCCAGCCTGGGCTCCAAAGTGAACTCAAGGCCAGCTTGAACTGCATAGCAAGACCCTGTCTCAAAAAAAAAAACCAACGAAAACAAGACCCTATCTTAAAATTTTAAAAAAAAGGGTGGATGCGTAGCTCAGTGTAAAGGCCGTGAGTTGGGGGTGGGTGGGTGTTAAACTGGTATCTTTAACAGAAGATGCTTTTTTTTCTAAATGAAATATTACATGGAATCATAGTACATAAATACAAGTCATTTTATAAATTGTGATTTATAGGAATTTTTATTTTTTAGTGGTGCGAGGCATTAAACCAAGAGTCTAGAGCAGCAATGGTGAACTCAGTTTTAGAGCTTTCAGTGATAACAAGTGGCATGTGTGCCATAGGTTTGCCACCACTGGCCTAGAGTATGCTAAGTACACATTTTACCACTGAGACGTGTATGAGACATGTCCAGCTCCAAGAGCGACTTTAAAAAGCAATCAGAAAAAAAAATCAGGAAGACAGTACACTATTAAAATGGGCAAAGATAAATGACTATAGCAAACCGGGCACGATGGCACATGGCTGTAATCCCAGCGTTCAGGAGGCTGAAGCAGGAGGAGCACCTCAAGTTCAAGGCCAGCCTTGAACTACATAGTGAGTTTGGGGCCAGCGAGAACTACATAATAAGGCCCTGTCTCAAAAAAACAAAAAGGAAACAACCCCACAAATGACTATACTATATGAATGACAGATCTCATCCTGTACTAGCGAGCCAGCGCCCAGTTAATTGCTGACTTGTTTTGTTCTCATGGTTATTTTTCCCCTTGCCATTTTGTTAAAAAAGCTTCTCAAGGAAGATTTGTAGGAAAACCAGCTTACCAGGGCAGCAAAAGTTAATGTATGAGAAGCTATAGCATATTTGAAAGTGCTTTTTATGAAATTTTTGAGACAGAGTCTCATTTTACAGTTCAGGCTGGCCTTGAACTCATGGCAACCCTCCTGCTTCAGCCTCCTGAATTCTGGGATTATAACCATGAGCCGCCACACCTGGCATGAAATGTAATTTTTAAAAAATTGAATTCCTCTCTGGGTGTGGTGGTACACACCTGTATCCCAGGACTTGAGAGGCCGAGACAAGAGGATCATGAGTTCAAGGCCAGCCTGAACCTGGCCTTGAAGACTGAGACTTTGTCTCAAAAAAAAAAATTGAGGTTGTAATCTGACATTTGTTGGACTTTTAAAGCAACTCCCTAGAGCTTTGTAGTTTTGAAAACCACTTCCAAAATAAAATTTCCACTTTTCACTGGGGAGCAGACCATCCTCTAACTGCAGTTTACCCTCTGGCAATAGGTAAATTCTCACCACCCTGTGGTTTTAAAATGCTCAGAGCTGAGCGTCTTGCCCAGCAACTGCCCCACAAGGGGATGAGGGATGGAGAGCAGACAGCTTGGAGTCATCGCTGCTGCTCAGGGACCTTGGTGACGGCAGTTGCATCTTACATGAATTTGGATGGAATTTATTCCTCCTCTTCCCCCCCTCCTCCTTTCCTTTAACTTTGATAAATGTTTTGGGTTTTTTGTTTTTGTTTTTGGAGACAGTATCTCACTGTGTGCTCAGCCTAGGCAGCCTCCCAAGTGCCAGGATTACAAGAGTGTGCACCATACCTAGCTAGATTTCTAGTACGTGTTTTTGTATGACTTGACATTAATGATTGAGAAAGTCAAGTGTTCGTTTCTCTCTTGTTGGGTTTAGTAGCCAGTGATGGGTGCTTCGTGCTCAGAAGCTGCTTCTGGCATGCAACTGAGTAATGCATTGGGCCCATTGTGTCTTTAGCACTGTTTCACCTTTAGGTCCAAGCACTGGGGCGAAAAATTGAGTAGTCTTAAAAACTTGGTCAAGCTGAGCATGGCGTCTTATGCCTATAATCCCAGCACTCAGGAGGTTGAGGCAGGATGATCGCCTCAAGCTTGAGGCCAGCCTGAACTACATAGTGATACTCTGTCTCAAAAAAACAAAAAATTTTGATTAATTCCTAAGTAATTACTAACTTTGTCTTTTTTCTCCATGCCTGCAGGTTGGTGACATTGTAAAAGTCACAAGGATGAATATAAATGGCCAGTGGGAAGGCGAGGTGAACGGGCGCAAGGGGCTTTTCCCCTTTACACATGTCAAAATCATTGACCCTCAAAACCCAGATGAAAATGAGTGATTGCTATTGCCCTGTTTCCTGCTGCTTTGTTGTTCTGCCTGTCATAGTCTCCTTGAAGTGGGAAAGTGTTCTCTCTCATAGGCAAGTTACACTGCATTGCCAGCGTCCAGCTTTCTGCAGGCTGGAGGTCTCCCATCCACATTTGGAATGCACACAGCGGCTGCGTCCTGGCATTTGTATCATAGTCGTATCATCGCAGAGTAGCCGGTTTTAGAATTCTTTTGGATCATAACCTGGAAGTACTGGTGGAAGCACACAAGTGGAGAGAAGTTGACAAGGAAAGGGTCTTCCTTCTCCTCACTGCCCTGTCTGTCAGACTCGGTACTGATCTGTCCTGTTCATCAGAGAAAGCTTGAGGCCACAGCGAGATCCTGCCTTGTTGCTGTTCCACAGAGCAGTGACTGCCACCAACTTGTTTTCCCTGGACAACAGAGGAACCATAAGGAAGAGAGAATTCTATCCTGAACCCCCACATATGGCTTTTCCTGCATTTTGTTTTGGTTTGGTTTTGGAAGACTTACACTTGTGTGTCCTGAACAGATTTTTGAGTAGCAGGTTGGATTTTTGTGATAGTCCAAGGAATGACATGTGCCTCTGAGCTTCTGTACTGAAGCTGCTGTAACTAAAAGAATATGAAAAGAACAACCCTGAAGCGGAGGCCTTTACTGTCTTGGTTGCCAGTCATACCGTTTTGCCATGCATCAAACACAAAATCAGCAGTCATGGTGTGCCGAGTTTAGGGCACAGCCCCTTGGATTACTGTATCCCAGAAGCATCAGAGCAAAGGGTGTCACTGGGGACCCTTGCTCACCTTGTTTGCCAGTGATGAGGAAGGTGAAGCACTTGGCTAGTTTCTGTCCAGCTTTTCAGTAAACATTTCCCTTTAAGATACAGGACTAAAGTTTCTTCTAAAATTTAGGCTGTTCATAGGATCATCAGATTCATTAGTGAATCATTAAACTGGATCATTCGATCTCCTTGCAGAAGCCCACCCCAGTTCTCAAGCTGCCAGAGAAAGATGGTGCTGTTCATGCTGGTTCCATGTTCCAGAGCAAAGGAAATGCAAGCTCAGAAAACTGGTTAGTACACTTGAGATCTAGTGTTGTAGTGAATAGGAAGAACCCTTAACCAATTTACCATTAACCACTTATCAATTTGTTAATGTGAAAGCATTTCTCTCCTAGCTAAAAGAGGCACTGTGTATATAAGCCGGCTGGTACAAATGTGTGACCAGTCCCTCATCTGCACATGGCAAACTAGAATTCTGGAACCTTTATATAGGTCAATCTGTTTTCCCTTCTGGAGCCTGGTGAAGACAGCCCTCAGCTCAGAATGAACACATCAGACCTGGAAATGTAGTGACAACCTAGAAAGTAAGTCTAGCATTTACAGAGTATCTGCAGCAACTGTGGTCCTGTCTCTGGAGGTTCTGAGGTTTGAAGTGGTACATTCTGGTGACAGAGCCAGCAAAACACCCGTTTTTCTATTTCTTTTTCAGCTTCCTTGTAACTTGATATTTTGTCAGGCTCATAACTGCCATTTTAAAGAATCTTGAGAGCGTTCCTGTGGCAAAATAATGGTGAATTGGGAAAAGCACCTCAGTTGCCTGTCTGTGGTTTTCTTTAAAAAGGCATAGAACTCCGTGCTTCATCAGCCAGTGAAAGGTGTGGCCACCTCCTGCCCTGAAGCCAGTCCCTTGCGCTTGGCTTTTCTGCCAAGGTCTGTTGAGTGGGCTTGTTCTCATTCAGGCTCATCCTGACACCCACAAGTGGTGGACATGTGACAGAGTCCCCAGACTCTACATAGAAGCAGTGCTTGCCTTGTGGCAGTGACTAGGCTCGTCCCTGCCCTGCTTGTTACTTGCGCCCGGGTATCTAGCAGGTGAAGTGCAGGTCTTCAGAGAGGACCTGGGCCCTGAGTCCTTTTTAAAGCAATTGAGTTGAAGTGCTCTTGACACCCTTGACGACTGCAGTTGGCCTGCAGCACAGGCAGTAAATGGCCATTTGGGAAAGCTGGGTTTTCTTTCACCCAGGTGTGCGGGTCCGCCCCTTGAGGAGCTCTTCAGAATCAAAACACCTGGTAAACCTAGAGTTTGGTTTCATAATGAATTACTTCAGCCCATGTAAAGGTCTCTAGGGCTGCCTGGGAGATTCTGAGCTTGGAATAACTTGAGCCTTGAGTTCTGAACGCTCAAGATATGTGCCAAAAGTAGCAATTTTTTGACTTAGAACTTTATCAGTTTTTTAATCAAACAGGGACATTTCTTTTTCACACTAAATAATGGAACGAGCACCCCTACGTGGACTTCATACCAGGCTCCCTGCTGGTCTGGAAAGAGAGTCATGCTTTGTACAGCAGTGTGAATTGACCCAGGGGTAGGTTAGCTTTTAGGATTGTTCATTGTTGCTACTTGCTCTGCTCTAGCGTGTCGTAAAAAATACCTGGATGTTAAATTAACTCACTATGGTTTTTCACCTGGAAATGAAACAAATTATGTAGAGGGCATTGACATTCTGATTAAAAACTTGCTTATGCTGGAAGGACCTCCAGTACGGGAGTCTTCCTTGTTACTTCTGCGCTGCGTGGCACCACCTCATGACATGCCTAGCAAAGAGGATGCATGACCAGCTGCCATTAGATGACTTCGGTCACCCAGACTTGACACCCCATGCTGAAGGGGAGGAGGGAAAGACTGCTGCCCCTGCCTGGAGCTTTGCGCCCCTGGCCTTCCTTCCCAGCTGTTTACAGACAAGGCAGGCCCGAGGTGAATGGCCCACTGCTCTTGTGACATTCGCTCAGAGGAATATGAACATTTTTTTTTTGAAAAGGGATGATGTGTTTTTTTTTGTGCCAGGTGTTTATAATTTAATCCTTTAATATTATGTTCATTAACCTCTTACAATGAGTGAATTCTTGATTGTTTTAACACAGTTCCTAAGACTAAATGCTTTCTGTGGACACCACTGAGCTCTGCCTCAAACTCCACCCTCTGGGACTGGAGAGCCATGTCGCCGGTAACTGCTGTCAGTGTGAACACTGAGCTGTTTGTGTGTTATAAAAGAAGTAGGACAGTTCTCTGAGACAGGACCGTTGTCCCTGCAGGAGGAACAGTGGCCTTGCTTCTAGACGGTCTTCACTGTGTGTTTTAAAACAACAACAATGTAAAACTCTTTTGACCTGTAACTTAAAGATCATAAACTTCAGGCAATAATATTTTCTGTGTAAGCTTTTAAAATTATTTTTGGGGATCATAGCTTGTTTTATTTTGTGCTATAAAATTAACAGTATTAAATGACTTATATTCTTAGAATACATCGAGTGTCTTTTCTTAACAGATTAGTGCCTTTTTATTTTTGTATTCTATTTTACGTTACTGGTCCCAGCATCAAACCCTTGTTTCCATGGCCTGTTTGTACATTGTCTCAATAAAACTTGCATCAGCCGGTGGTGGCAGCAGCGGCTTCAGTGTTTCCGTTTCTCCTCAGTCAGCCCCGCCCGCCTCCCCAGCAGTTAAAGCAGTGGTGAAACCCCTGGCGCTTCTCAGAGACACCTCTGTGCTGCTGCTGCTCCCTGCAAGCCAAACTTGGACGCTGTGGGCCTCTCTCCAAAAGAAAAAGAAGCTACTCTGAGTAAGAGCCTGGTACTGGGTCTTAGTCTTCTGCACATGGGGCAGTGGTTTCCACACATTGAACCGTCATGGAGAAATTGGGTGTTTTTCCTTCTAAGACCCATACAGGAAATTTTCTAAAAATGTGCTGAATGAGAGGCAACTAAAATTGTTTCCAGCCAAGTCATCAAACACAAAACAGCCAGGTTCCAAGTGCGGCCTGTTACCTAAATCGCTCAGGCTAGGCTTGGGCTTGCACTCCTGCCTCAACCTCCAGTGTTCTAGGCTTACAGACCTGCACCACCGCCCTCAGCCTAAATCCTTTTCTGTTCCCTCCAGTACGTTACCCTCTTGATGAGCTTTGGGGTAAGCATCAGAGGATACTTGTGTTGCTGGGCCTACTAAAGGCCTCATGTACTCCTCAGCCAGGACGCTGTCACTGGCCTCTGTGCCCCAACTGTGAGCATAGTTTATCTTTGATTTCATGTGATTGAGCTCTGTTCTATGCCTGTTTGCATGTTGAGAACTCCCAATTTTTACCAATTTTTATGGTAAAAACTTGAATAACACACCCCCCCACCACGCACACACATTTCCTATGAAGGGTTGCCCCCAGGGCCTTACAAGTGCTAAGCAAGCATGCTACCTTTGAGCCACATCCCCTCCCCCCCCCCTTTTAAATCTTATTTTGAAGGGTCGGGGATATAGCTCAGTGGCACAAGCGCCTGCCTGGCAAGTGCAAGGTCCTGAGTTCGATTCCCAGTACCAAAAAAAAAAACCTCCCAAAAATGCTTTCAAATAAAAAAAATTATTTTTAAATGTTATTTTGAGACATGGTCTTCCCAAGTTAATTGTCCGAGTTGACCTCAAATTGGATCTTCCTGCATCAGTCTCCTGAGTAGCTGGGATTATTGGTAAGTACCATCATGCCTGGTTCTCATATGATATATAGAATTGTTCTGCTCAAATGTAGTCTTTGCCACCGCTGCTGCCTCAGAGGAGGAGGGTTCTGCTGAATTTGAGAGAGACATTAGTCTTAACTGGAAATACCAAATCAGTCTGGGAGAAATTATGCCCAGAAACACCTGTGAAGAACACCTTCAGGTTGAAAAGGTGGGTGTTAAGTCAACAAGGTTGGGTCCCTCTGGCAAGGGTGACCCTTAGGTGCCTGTGCAGGCATTCACTCTACCGACCTCCCTGCTAAGTTAGGGAAAGTCCAATCTCAGGCTAGCAGCCAGGTCTAACAACCTACTCTGCAAAAACTGACACCACCTCACCACCACCCCTAGCTTGTTGGCTCTGTGGAGTCCTCCTGATCCATCACTGTGGGAGGCTGTCTAGAACTGACACCATCATTACAAGCTTGCTATTGGCTGTCCCTGGTTTGTTTTTAAATTAGTATGTTGGCAATACGTGTTTCATCATGGGAAGTTGCTAGAAGTTGGTGTGTAACAAGTGGGGAGAGAGAATTCAGACAGGTCTCCCTATGTAGTTGAGGCTGGCCTTGAACACTAACCCAAGCTTATTTTCAAACTTGGTGGTCCTGCCTCAGCCTCCTGAACGCCAGAACTGCAGGCCTTGTCCAGCACACTTGGCCACAACACATCTTAATTCTTTTTATATGACCTCCCCTTCCATTTCCTGGTCCCCTTCCCATTTGCAAAAGATCTCTGTTTCCTGTTATCTTTTCTTTGCTCTTTATACTTTGGGTTTCTCATATAACCGTGCAATATTTAAGCTTGTGCATCTAATTTCACTTAACATGGTCTCAGGTGCATCCTCTTCAAGCCAGTTGTTGCAGTCTGCTGCCCACACCGTGACGCTGCTTTGCACCCACAGAACTGCTCCACGTACCGGCTCTTCCCTGGCAAGCTAGGGCTGCAGAGATGCTGAGAGCACGAAGCTTCCAGGCTGCGCGGGGGACTGGAAATGGAATCCTCGTGGAGGGAAACGGGTGTGCCTGCCCTAATCTTCCAGTACTAGAGAATGGAACCTAGGGCTGCTGCTCATCGCTGGCCCTTCCTTGTTTTTTGTTTTGCTTTGCTTTGTTCTGAGAAATTCGTTAAGTCACTGCATTGCCCAGCGAGGATCAGGGCTCTTTCTGCCCCAGCCTCCCAGGGTACTGGGATGGCAGGTGCCACTACCACGCCAGGCTAGAGCTTTCTCTTAGCGGTTCCTTTCCTGCTGAATCGGGAGTTTAGGTCACCTCCACCCTCTGAGGTCAACACCGTTGATACTCCACCAGCGCTGCACAGTGGGGCCCTGGGGTCCACCCCAAATTCTGATTTCATGGGTCCAGGCGCCAAATTCCGCTTCTCCCATCCTGGACATTAAACGCAGGGCCTTCCTACTCCATCCCCAGTCTGTTTTTTGAGAAACGTCTTGCAAAATTGCCTACACTCGGTGGGCATGGTAGTGTGTGAGTTCGAGGCTATCCTCGGGTACATAGAGCCTGTCTCCCAAAATCAAATAAATGGCCCAACGTTGGTGATCCTCCTGCCTCAACTATCCAGGGTGCTGAGATTATAGGCACGCGCCACTACACTCGGGGAACGCTGGAATTGTTAGTTCGCAGCGGGGTTTGAGAGTCACATCTGGGACTTACGGGAAGATGGCGACCGGGTAGGCAGCAGAGAGAGAACCTCCCGGAGGAATGCCACTCAGACATAGGAATATAGCAACATGTAAGGACAGAAAGGAAAGAGGTGGATATCCTGAACTCGAGAAGGATCTGAAATGGGAACTGAAACCCTCGGAAAGACTAAGCAAAACCTCCTCTGGAGGAGGGGATCGGAGATCTGCCATGGCGCAGTCGGAGGGAGACGAGACGGAGAGGGAGGAGGTTGCTGCTCCAAGCACACCCTTGGCCCACGCCCTCGTTTCGGCATTCGCAGCTTCAGCTTCAGAGACCCATTGCCCAGCTGCAAGGGGTGGGGAACGGTAATGCTGGAGATCAGGAGGAGGTGGGAGGAGAAGAAAGGGCCTCTGGCATCAAGGCAATGGGACAGAGCCAAAAGGGTCACAGAGGGCGCCCCGATGGGGGCACGGGCCCCGTGGCTGCTCCGCTGCTGCTCCGCAGTGGGCCCGGTGCCTGCTCCACTGAGGGCCCCGCTCAGGGCACCTCATGGACTGGACCCGCCCCCACCCACAGCACGACGACAGGGTGGAGCCGGGCGGTCCGCTGTGAGCATATGTGCTTTCCCACCTCCAACCATGGCAGTTTGTATACACTCATGTATGTTATAGTATAGTCTGAGGCAGCTATATCTCTTCCCAAGGCGGGAATCCAAAGATATAGATAAACCCAGGAGGACAGTTATTATCACAGGGAAGATGACTGATTGAGTGGTAGGGCAACGGAGATGAGGGAGGAGAAAAATTGAATGATCAAATGGGCCATCATCTGTGTAACTGAGTAACAAAGGTGAAGGTAACATTATGTAGGACAGCATCCAGAGCTAATTCCCTTCTATTTTCTCTATAATTCTGTATTTCCTCAATCGTTTTTGTA
>PVLD010008119.1:0-45626 GCA_004027595.1 Dinomys branickii | reverse complement strand
GTAACTTTATATTATACAGCATCCAGTGCAAATTCCCTGCTATCTTCTCTATAATTTGGTATTTCCTTTAATGTTTTTGTGTTAACTAATGTGAAGATAACTATGTAATACAACATCCAGTGCTAATTCCCTACTATATTCTGTATAACTTTGTATTTTCTGTATTGTTTATGGCTTTTCTGGTTCATATGTCTCCATTCTTTTGTCTTTAAAATAAAATTTTAAAAAAAAAGAGAGAGTCACATCTGGTGAAGCCCTGCACTCCAGCTCCTGCAAGCCAAGTGGCCGGGATCTTCCAGTTCGGGCGCTGTTTCCTGATTCCCTTTACCCCCCCCCGGGGGGGCATCCCAGGGGTGTGGGGACCTGAGTGTCACCTTCAGGCCCTGGTGCAGCCGATGCTGGGGACCACCACTCCAGGTCCCTAGTTCCAAGACCCCTCGAGATCCCTGCTCAGAATCTCAGCAGCCGAACTCCTGGGCCTGAGCCACCCCTGTACTGTCCAGTTCTCCTACCACCACCTGGATGCCTGCTGTCCCCTCCCCAGCCTGTTACTACTGTTGGTCACCCACCCGGGAAGGCGACCATTCGAGAAAGGGAAGAGCATTATAAATATTTTCCCATTTTTAAAAAATATAGCATTTTTTTGTTGGGGGTGGGAAGAGGGTTTTGCTAAGTCACTAAATCGCCCAGGCTGGGCTCAGTCTCCAGAATGCTAAGGTTACAGGCCTGCTTCACCATGCCTGGCTTAAATATTTTTTATATATTGCTGTTGAAAGTATAAATTGATGGAGCCAGGGGTAGCTCACTGGCACAGTGCTGTACAGGAAGGACTGGCCCTGAATCTGAGCAACGCCACCGCGCAGGGCAGAGATGGAGGAACGCGGGGTTTAGCCACCTTTCCTGCTGTTCTCCACGGCCCACGGCTCCGCTGCCCGCGGGGAGGGGATGCATCAGCGTCTGCTGGCTGCGGGGCGGGAATAGCCGAAGCAGGTGGAACAGGGACCTTGGGCGTCGTAGCCTCCACCGCCGGACCCCCCACCCCCACCCCCGCGGTCCTGCGTTCCCTAGGCTGTCCGCCCCAAGTGGCCTGTGCCCTTCCTCCCAGGAAAGGCCCGTCTAGACAGGCCTGGCCCCGGTGGGGGGCGCAGCCTGGGGATACTGGCAAGGGTGCATGCCCCAGGAGGACCCCGGCCTCGCCAGCCAGGGAGCACCCCGGAATCTGCTGTTCAGCCTCGGGTCTGCAAAGGGAGGAGCAGTCAGGGAGAAGCCTTCTGTGGACGCCAGGAGCTGCCCAGAGGCCAAGTCTGTAGAGGAGGGAGTGGATGTTCGGGGCCTCCAGGTGGGAGAGAGGGGCAAGGGCCTGGACAGAGCAGCAAAGGGAGGACCCTGGTGCCAACGCTTCCCAGATGGTGTGTCCACCCCACCTGACCTCAAAGACCCCCCAAAGAATTTGAGGAATTCCACTCAGGTATCAGAGTTGGAGGAAAAATGTCCCTAGGGATGCAATATTCAGAAGGTGGGACCTGGGGCAGTCAGATGGGTGTGCAGTTCCAACTACTTGAAAGCTGAGGCAGGAGGATGGCTTGAGCTCAGGAATTTGAGACCAGCCTGAGTAACATAGCCAGACTCTCACTCACGCACACACACAGAACTCGCCCCCAAAGAATGCAAAGCCTCCTTCCACCCTCTTGCTTACACTCCCCAGAGTAACCTTTTCTAGTTTATTATCTTTCCAGAGTTTTTCTGTCATTCCATCCCTGCTCCCTCCTGCCCTCTCTCCATCACTCAGAAGGCTTCTCCCTGACTGGTCCTTCCTTTCTAGACTCCTGAGGCTGAACAGCAGATTCCAAGGGACTCCCTGTGGTTTTTCAGTGCTGTATAGTATTCCATCTGATGAATGTACTGTCACTCACTTGATGAACCACTATGGGTGGACATTTAAGTCCTTTGCAATCATAAGTGGTCAGACACATTAAAATGAGTTTCCCAGAGTGAAATCTCTGAATCAACAGCTCTAGATATTTATAATTGTATAGTTTGAGCTATTGTCAAACTCCTGTGTAGGGATTCCCTCAGTTTATACTTTTTTTTTGGTACCTACCAGGAATTGACCTCATGCTTGCCAGGCAGGCACTGTGCCAGTGAGCTACCCCTGGCTCCATCAATTTATGCTTTCAACGGCAATATATAAAAAATATTTAAGCCAGGCATGGTGAGGCAGGCCTGTAACCTCAACATTCTGGAGACTGAGCCCAGCCTGGGCGATTTAGTGACTTAGCAAAACCCTATGTCCCCCCCCAACAAAAGAATACTGTAGTGTTTTTAAAAAATGGAAAATATTTATAATGCTATTGCAAACCTTTTCATGGCAGAACAAGAATGTTTTACCATTTGGCTGATGGTAAGAATATTTTACCATCTACCATGGAGAGTGCAGAGTTTATGGGTTTTTTTGTGTGACGTTGTCTCACTGAAGTCCAGCTGGCCTTGCATTCACAAGAGCCACCACACTGGCTATCACCTCTTTTTTTTTTTTTTTTAAATGGTGATACTAGGGATTGAGCCAGGCTGGGCATGGTGGTGCACACCTGTAATCCCAGCACTCTGGAGGCTGAGACAGGAGGATCATTGCGAGTTCGAGACAAGCCTGGGCTACAGAGTGAACTCAAGACCAGCCTCAACTGCATAGCAAGACCCTGTCTCAAAAAAGACAAAATAAATAAATAAATAAATAAACCAGGTGTATGCTAGATAAAATCTCTCTCACTGAGCTTTTGTTTTTCATTTGTTTACTTGTTTTTGTGGTACTGGGGGTTGAACACTGAGCTATGTCCCTGATCTCCTTTTTGTTGTTGTTTGAAAGCTTGTTTGGAGGTTCTAGCAGGGGAGCGCAGTTGTTCACACACCCTTGACAGAGGGAGAGGTCCTCCTCTATCGGGACAGTCGTCCTGGTCAACCCAGCACAGTCTCAGGAGGGACACAACATACATGCAGTGTTGAGGGAGGAAAGGGAAGCTTGCCTAGCCAGCCAGATCAGCCAGATCAACCTTGGCAATCAGTGGGGTGACAGATGTCACAGCCAGATCGCCCTCACGTCCCTTTTTTTTTTTTATAAGGCCTTGATAAATCAGTAGCCTGTCAGTGCTGGGATTACAGTTGTTACAGTTGAGCCATGTACAATTGAGGCATACCTGGCTTCCAGACCTCTTTCTTTTTGTTCTGTTTTAATTTGTGTTTGTGGTCTTTTTGAGACAGGGTCTTGCTATGCAGTTCAGGCTGGCCTTGAACTCACTTTGTAGCACAGGCTGGCCTCGAACTCCCAACTATCCTCCTGCCTCAGCCTCCTGAGTGCTGGGATTACAAGCATGCTCCATCATGCCCGGCTTTTCTTCTTTTTTTCCTATGTTAATGGCCCAGGCTAGCCTCAAACTTGCAGCAATCCTGCCTCAGCCTCCCGAGTACTGGTATTACAGGCGTGAGCTACCACACCTGGCTTTCTTTTTTTTTTTTTTAAAGACAAATTCTTGTTAAATTGTCCAGGTGAGTAGCTAGGATTATATGTAGCTGCGAGCACCATTCAACACAGCTCGGATGGTGGCTATGCTGTATCAACACCTCAACATCTCTTGGGGATCTGTTAGAGGGATTTCTACCTATCAAGAAACCCACTTCAGCCTCAGGGAAGTCTGCAGTTTTGCACCCACCCAGAACCCCTCCACTAAGAGAGCCCTGCTGACCGCTAGAGGGCGCCAGTGTCAACCCCAATAATAGCTGTTAAAGCTAACTCTGAGACAGGTCCTGTGCAGCCCAGGCTGGTCTCAAAACTCTGCCTCAGCCTCCTGAGCACTGGAATTACATGTGTGCACTGTCTAGCCCTGTCTCAGCTCTCCCAGACTGCTTTCTTTTTTCTTTTTCGTTCCTTCCTTCCTTTTCTTTCTTTCCTTCTTCCTTTTTCTCTTTCCTTCTTCCTTCCTTTCCTTCTGTCTCTCTCTGTCTCTGTCTCTGTCTCTGTCTCTGTCTCTCTGTCTCTGTCTCTGTCTCTCTCTCTCTCTCTTTCTCTCTCTCTCTGTCTCTCTTTCTTTGTGCCAGGATTGAACCCAGGCCTTCACAGTGAGCTACATCTACAACACTGCTTGTTTGTTTGTTTTGTTGTTGCTTGTTTGAGACAGGGTCTTGTTATGTAGTTCAGGCTGGCCTTGAACAAACGTTTCACCCAGGCTGGTCTCAAACTCACAGTGATCCTCCTGCCTCAGCCTCCCAAGTGCTGGGATTATAGGCATGAGGCAACATGACCAGCCACAACAATTTTTTTTTTTTTTTGTCTTTTTGAGACAGGGTCTCACTATACAGTCAGGGCTGGCCTTGAGCTCACTTTGTAGCCCAGTCTGGTCTTGAACTTGCAACAATCCTTCTGCCTCAGCCTCAGGGATTACAAGCATGCACTACCACACCTGGCTAACACTTTTTTTTTTTTAATTTTGAGGCAGGGTCTCGCTAATTTAGCTACAGTGCTAGGATTACAGGTGTGCACCACCTTGCCCACAACTAGTTTTTCTTTTGTTTTGTCTTTAAAACCAAAAAGGACCATCCTGTATGCCCTAGCTTGGAGACCCTTAGGTAAGCAGAAGGGGCACAGCGGAAGATGACAGTAGGGAGTGGGTGGAAGGGGTACGGGGAAAAGCTTGCTGTCAGATGGTGCTGCGCCCAGGCTGGGGATCCCTGTGGCTCTGCTCCTGTCCCAGGCTGTCGGCTGATTCTTCCCACAGTTTTTCCAGCCTCAGCAAACCTCACCCTTCCTTTGGGGTCTCCACCGGGTCTGGGGTGGGGGTGTCCAGCCACAGTGTGTCACCTCACTGCACTTAGCATTGTCAAGGCTGCAGGAATCCTATCACAGTCACAGAATTGTCCCAGCAGACAGGACCTCAGGCCATCCAGGGAGCAGAGCCCTCCCGGGGCCTCCTGGGTTCCCTTGACCACATATGTCACCCCCAGGCATGAGAGCCCTCCATGGGCAGTTTTCCTAGCCCGCCCTTGGGTGTAGCTTCTGCTTTAGGATGATCTTGCAGCTTTTGCCCTGTGGGGCAGCAGGAACCTAGAGCCCAATGCCCAGGACCAGTGGTACCATGATGGACTTGTCCCACATCAAGGAGGCTCCCTACAATAGTGACCTCCTCAGGGTCCCACACTGACCTAATCTTTCTTTCTTTCTTTTTTTTTTTTCGGGGTGGGGGCAAGGTCTCGCTATGCAGTTCAGGCTGGGCTTGAGCTCACTTTGTAGCCCAGGCTGGCCTCACACTCACAACAATCCTCCTGCCTCAGCCTCCCAAGTGCTGGGATTACAAGTGTGTGCTGCCACACCTGGCACACACCGACCTATCTTTCCAGTTTAATCTCCAGTACTACAGACTCAGGAGCCCCCACCCCAACTTCCTGAGTACCCCCAATGTCCTATGCCTGACTCTACCCTGTCGGAGTGTCCTGTCAGCCATCCTGGGAGATGGGCACTGCAGTCACCTCCATGTGTCCTGGGGAAGTTGGGGCAGAGGGGTTGGTTCACTGGCTTCAGTAGAAGTGAAGACTTTCTGCTCTGCACTGGAGACCCTGTGGCCTTGGCTGACGCTGGCAGGTCTCTCTATTACACTCCCACACCCCCGCCTTGTACCCTGGGGCAGCCAAGCCAGCTTGCCTGGGTTCAAGTCCCAACTGCTCCAAGTTTAGCTGTATGACCCTGGGGAGTCCCTAACTTCTCTGAACCTCAGTTTCCTCATCTATAAAATGGATGCCCAAAAAGCTATTGTGAAGAGTAAAGGAATAAATGTATGTGAAGCCAGGGCCATAGCTGTTTACGGGCCCCATTGTCTTTCTGGACAGGGTAGGGCTATGAAGGTAGGCACACCAGCAGCATGCATGTGGAGTGAAAGCTGGCTGGTTGGCAGGCAAGGGCACCAGGCTCCAGCAGAGTCATCCACCCAGTGAAGGGGCCTTGACCATGGCAGTGGCAACCATCAACAACAGGCAGCTATAGAAGGCTGACCTGAGTCGCATGTGCACTCCATGCCGGGTCCCCACCCCAGCTGCCCTGGATGTGACCCATGCAGACCCTGGTGGAGCCTCCCTGCCATCTGTAAAGTGAACTGAGAGGCGCAGGAGGGCACATTCGACTCAGGTCAGTCTTCTGTAGCCGCCTGCTGTTGATGGTTGCCACTGCCATGGCCAAGGCCCCTTCACCGGAGTTTGTGGCCCCCCTGTGTTTGATGATATGTGACATCATTTCCCTGGTTGTGGGTCATTCTCTCAACCCCCACATAGTTACCATGCAGGGATAGACCGGAAGAGATGGGCCAGTCTGCCCAGTAAAACGCCATGTCGGGTATGGAGAGGTGGGTCAGGGAGGGCTTCCTGGAGGAAGGAGCACAACACCACGACTTGCAGAGACCCAAGAAGTTCTCCTGGGATAATGAAAGGGAGGAAAAAGGAAATAGAATTGAAAACAGACCCTGGCGAGCGTGGGGAGAGAGATGGAGGTGAAGCTGGGTGAACCGGAAGACTGAACTCTGCAAGCAGGGTGCTGCCAGGCGCGATCTGAATTTTCTTTCTTGGAGAGGTTTCACGCAGAGATTCAGCTTCCCCTATGCAGCCTGGAACAGTTCGGAGACACAAACCCACCCGGCGCGTGACTTTGGGGTCTCTCGGGGGTTGCAGGGATCCTTGAGGATCCAGATCCGGCCCGGTCGTTCATGTCCAGAAGGGCAGTCTCCTCGCGTGCGGCGACTCTGATCGCGACGCCGAGGTCCCCGGCCCGCCCCGGGACCCCGGCGGCCCCCGCCTGCGCGGCGGGGCGGAGGTGCTGGGCGCCGGCTCTCGGGCCGCAGTGCCTCCGCAGCGCCGGCCCCGCCTCCGCCGCTCCTCCCCGCCTCCCCATCGGCCGCGGCCCCGAGCGCTTCCAGAGCCCAGGCCGCGCGGAGCCCAGGTAAGCGCCCGGCCCTGGGGCCCGGGCTCCCGCTCAGCCTCCCGGGCCACATCGCTCCCGCGCCCGGGGCCAGCGCGCGTGCTCCCGGACCTCGGACCCCTGGCCCGTGAGTGGGGGGCAAGAGTCGTCAGCCGGGACCCAAGAGACAGGCGGGTGGCTGGGGCGCCCCTCCTTCCAACCCTCTTCCCGCCGGCCCTTCCTCCGGCTTCCCGCGGAGCCTCCCGGCTGCCAGTCCCCTTCCTGGGCTGCCGGGTCCGGCGGGGGACCAGGACGCAGCCAGCTTCCAGGACCGAGGGAGCCACACGTGCAAAGGCAGGGAGAGTGGACCGAGGCCGGCGCCAGAGCCCCGCCGAGCTGGGCAGCGCAGCCCCTAAAACTTGCATTCCGGGCCAAGATGCTCAGACGCCATCCTCTGGATGCCTGGAACTCACTGAGGGCCCAAGCTGGGCAGGAGACCCCCGGGGTGAAGAATGGGAGCAGGGAGGGAGCAGCTAGCCTGGGTGAGGCAACGGTTCCTGGGACCCCTGGGGTTCGAGGGCGGAAAGCAGCCGCATCTCTGAAAAGTGGGGATATTCAGTATCTGCCTCGAATGGCCCTAGGAGAGGACATTGGCCCCTGGCTGGTAGTTAGCATCCGGCACTGTTAGAACTTTTCAGAAGGGGGCCGCTGGAGAGCAAGAGACAGCACTCTGCATAGACCTGGGGACCCCCTTTCACCCCTCCCAGGAAAGGCCTGCCTCTGGGGGGGTGGGCAAGCTGCCCTGTCACACTGTAGGTAGGAGCAGTCCCTTCTAATCTCCTGTTGGGCACCTGGAAAGGGAGGGAAGTGGGGGTTAGCTGGCACTTGAGGGGCAGTTTTGAGGGTCTGTGTCCCAGCAGGGGAACCCTGAAGCCAGGCAGGAATAGGGAGGCCAGGATCAAGCAATGGCAGAACCCAGGACCTGGTGAGGGGCTCCCTAGTGCCTGGGGAGGGGGCAGGTGGGCAGGTGGCCACTGAGTTTTACAGACACACCTTGGCGACAGGGGAAAGAGCAAAGGTCACCCAAATGGCTGTGGGTGCCTGCTCGCCTGTAACATGTGCCTTTTGGGCAGGTGAGGTCAGGGGCCAGTCGGTGGGCCTTCCCAACCCTCGTCCTTCCTCCTCGGTCCCCTGCTCTCCCTGACATCTGGGCTGGACCAAATGGGCCTCAGCACCACCTGGAATTGGACTTTTGGAAGAAATTCCGGGGGAAACAGGCAGACTGACTGTGGGGTGGACTGGAGAGATCAGTTGTAAACAGAGAAGCTACACCTTTGTCGGAGCCCTTCCAAAGTCCACCTGCAAGCTGTGCCTCCCAGAAGGCCCACCCTGTGGCCGTGAGACACCTTGGCTGCAGTGATCTTTCTGCTGACCAGGTGTCCCTTCCCCCAGTGAGTGCCTTGTAGGGCCTTAGGGTGTTAGGTCACCTCCTGGGGCCCTGCCCATCTTCAAGCTAAGGCGAGGAGCAGGATGGGAGGTCACTTGGACCTGCTGCTTGACCTTGGTGAGACCTTGACCCCTCAGTCCTATCCACCGCTCAGCATGGCCTCACCACTACCAGGCCAGGGTGGGAGGCTGGGCTCCGGCTGCTGGGCACCGGCTGTGGAGGGCTGTGTGCCTGGCTTCTCTCCCCCAAAGCCATCGGTCCCGGGCTGGCCGCCCGCTCTTATTCACCAAGGAGCTGGGTTTCCCTGGGGACCAGTGGACTGGCCTAGCCCCACACACCCCACCCCCAGCCCCTCACTGTTGCCACAGCTCACACTGGGGGGCAGGGTGGAGGCTGTGCCGCCTGCTGGACCCCTGCCCTGCCTCCAAGGCCAGGCGCCCTCTGCCCACTGCTGGGCTGTGAGCAAGGGGCAGTGCTGCCCTTGGAAGAGGTGGGTGTCCGTCAGCCAGGGCGGAGGCCGAACCCAGGAAGATGCCCATGGCCCTCCTGCTGTAGGAAAGAGAAGCCCAAGGCCCAGGCCAGCTCTGGTTTGCCCAAAGTGACCCAGGTTTTAACCCAAGCACAGTGGCCTCCTGAGAAAGTGGAGGGACTCAGAGCTGCATCCTAGGCGATGGGGGTGGGAGAGGGGAAGTGGCAGGCAGGGGGCTCGGAGAGCGTCAGGAAAGGCAGCTGTGGGACTGGGAGGGGTGGTCAGTGCTGGGACACAGGGATCCCCTTAGCGCAGGCAGAGGTAAGAAGGGGCCTGGGGTGCTGAGCCCGGAGGGCCACAGAGGTGAGACGCTTTCCAGGGCCCCAGGCATGCAACAGTTACAGCTCAAACGTAGGACTCTTCCAGAAATCCCCAAGGCCTATCTCTGCCTCTCAGCGTTTCTCCCCGCAGACTCCACAGACTGCTGTCCTGATGCTTCCAGTCTCCCCTGCAGGTCCTAAGGCAGCTCCAGCTGGGATGGCTGCTGCAGCATCTCTAAGCAGCACAGGGGATCCAGCCCCATGGGAGGCGCCCTAGGCCTCCCGCAGCCCAACCATCTGTGTTCCGTTTGGCCGCCTGTCCTCAGGACACTCGCCATGGGGGGCTGCTTCTCCAAGCCCAAGCCAGGTACCTCCTCCTGCTCTCCCCCGCCTCCGCCCACCTCCCTGCCTTCCTCCCCACCACCTTCCTCCCCTCCCCCTCTGCGCTCCGCCAGCCAGCCTCCGAAGTAGGTCAGGCTAGGCAGGAGCATGGAATGTTAATGCGCTGCTGGCCAGAGGAGGGTAGGAGGACCTGGAGAAGTCCTCCTGGTCCCCCTCCAGGGGTGTCCCTCTTCATGTGAAGCTTTGAGTGCTGGTCATGGGAACAGCAGCTGGACCCTTCTTGGGAAGAGAAGGAATTTCTCCTGTTGTAGGGGTGGCAAAGGAGCTGTGCGTCCTGGGGCTGGAAGGGAGCTGTAGAGACACCTCCAGCCATCATGTGACCTCCCTGAGCCTCAGTTTCCCTCTCTACAGAATGAGCTTGCCCATCCTGACCTGTGAAAGTTGCTGGAAAGGTGCAGTGGGCAGGTCCCTGCCTTCTTTATCTCTCCCGACCAGCTGTGTGATGTCAGGCTGCTGCATTGACCTCTCTGAGCATGGTTCCTCTTTTGCACAGGAAAAGTGCTCTGCCTAGCCCAAGTGGCCCCAGTGAAGGCTAGAAACATTCCAGGACGCTGGGAGGATCCAGCTTTGCTCTCTAGGGGGGAACTATGTCTATGGGACTCCCCACTTTCCCTCTTCCCCCCTCAGAGAACCCAGAAAGGCAAGGTGCACAGGCATGTTACAGTTGGAGAAACTGAGGCCCAGAGAGGCCTCCAGAACACAGCCTGTGCTCCACCCACCCCCACCCAGGCCACCTCGGCCTGGCCAGCATGCCCCGGCTCCCCTTACCTGATACCCATCGGCTCCATTACCTTGGAACTTGTGAACCTTTTCTCCTTTTCCTGGGCCTGAGAACTTGGGGGAGGGAGGGGAGCTGTGATGCCCCTCAGGCAGGGGGGCCACCTGCACCTGCCCCGGCAAACCATGCTCCCTCCTCCACAGCAGCTGCAGGCACCCAAGTCCAGGCTACATCCCACCACCTCCCTGCTTCAAAGTATGGATTGGGCAAATGCCATCTATTGCTTTGGCCCCAGCCTTCCACCCCTGGGTGCCACCTGGCCCATCCTGGGTGCCTATAGGACTGCTGAGCTGGCAGGAGGCCCTAGGCAGAAGATGCCACCTGATGGTTCTTTTAAAGTACTCAAAAGACTGATCTGCCTTGGAACCCTGGCCCCCAGGACTTCTAGTATGGGGTTAGTCATTCTTCACACCCAAAAGGCAGTGCTAAGGACTTGGGTTCCTGAGCCTGAATCCAGTTCTACCCCTTCCTGCCCATGTAGCCTAAGACAGGGTAATCACACCTCTCTAACCTTCCATGTTTGCACATATTAAATGGGGTGATTACTCATAATACCAGCACTCTGGGAGGCTGAGGCAGGAAAATTGCAGCTTTGAGCCAATCCTGGGCAACTTAGTGTCTTAGTGAGACCCTTTCTCAAAACATAAAATTAAAAAGGGCTGAAGAAAAAAGAGATGTAGCTCAGTACAAAGGCCCTCAGTTCAATCCCCAGTACCACGAGCAGGGTGTATATGTGCTACCTAATGGCTTTCCCTCTTTGTCATGGCTGCTAGGAGGCTCACAGCTAACTGATAAAACACTACTACCAGGTTAGGGGTATGACATAGTGGTAGAGTATATGGTTAGCATGGGAGAGGCCCTGTTTTCAATTTCTAGCACCACAAAATAACAAATGACCCAAACGACACTTCAACCCAATTCCATTTATTGAGCTTCTAATCTGGGTTATATATTCTCTCCTTTAACATTTTTTGTCACCAAACAGGTAGATACTGTTCCTTTTTGCAGGGTGCGGGGCAAGTTCTGGGGAAGAACCCAAGGTCTTGGGCATGCTATGCACATCCTCTATCACTGAGCTGCACCCCCAGCCTGGTCTCTCCCCTTTATAACTAAGGGATCTTGAGGACCATAGCGGGGTAAGGCAGGGCAGCCGGGAATAAAGAGCTGGAGTTGATCTTGTTTGTGGACAGAGTCCCTCCCCTCAACCCACCTTTCTGCTGCCACTCCTGACTTAATGGCCTTCTGTTAGACTGTATCAGTCGGTGTGCCTTGGAGCCTTCTGGAAGGAGGTGGCGGGTAGGAACAGCATGGCTTGAACAGCCCTCCTCTGGCCCCCCGCCAGGCTGTTCTGTGGGCCCCCACAGTGCTCATCGCTGATGTCAGCTGAATCTGAAGTATTTTCCTTTTAAATTCTTCCAAAAACAATCCAACACTATTACATAAAGTGTGGAAAACGGAGGGGAAACCTCTGTCAGACAGGACACCTCCCTGAGCTAGAGGTTGGGACCTCCAGGTAGGGAGGGGTCTGGCCAGGGTTGGGGAGTAGCTTGGCATGAGAGGAGGGACCCGTAGGGGCCATGCAGCCAGGAGAGGAACTACGGGAGCAGCGTATGGGCGGATGGGTAGCAGTTGGCAGAAGCTCAGGCCCTGAAGGACGGCAATGCAGGCCATGCAGAGGGCACAGGCAAGGGCCAGGAGGTGTGACGCAGCCTCTGTACATGTTGTTCAGCCCTTTGTTTCTGGAGCAGCAGGTCTGAGGTGGAAGGGCTGAGAGGTGAAGCCAGGGCAGGTCTGGAGGCTCCTGTCCCTTCGGAATCAAGAGGCAGCACTGCCCCTACATGGGCCCATGCTGTGCGGGGGGCTTAGCCACCTCCTCCTCAGTCTCCTCTCTGCTGCAGCAGCCCAGGAGGCCGGATTATCACTGCTAAAATTCTGTTTATTGTTCCCTCCTAATTAGAAAAATACCCTAGGCATGTGGTGGGGAATTTGGAAAATGTGCAAAAGTATAAAGAAGAAAATGACAAGCCAGGCAAGCCTGGTGCAAGCCTTTAATTCCAGGCCTGTGAGAGGCTGAGGCAGGAGGATTGCAAGTTTAAGCCCAGTGTGAGCAGTTTATCAAGACCTTGTCTTAAAAACAGTGTGTGTGTGTGGGGGGGTGCTGGGGATGTCGTTCAGTGAAAAGGGTCTAGCTCAATCCCTGACACTTCAAAAAGAAAGACAGAGAGAGAGAGAGACAGAGACAGAGAGAAAGAGGGAGGGAGGGAGGAAGAGAGGAAAAAAGAAAAGAAAAAGGAAAAGAGCTGTGGGGGCCCTGCACCTTTCTTTGAGGGGAGGGGTACCAGGAATTGACCTCAGGACCTTGAACTCGCCAGGCAGGCGCTTGTGCCACTGAGCTATATCCCCAGCCCCCTGCACTCTTTTTGTTACCCACATGCTCCCCCGGAGTAGATTTCATTCACCTGCACATGAAGACACCAAAACACCAGGGTTCAGTAAAAAATGAATGAATCTCAAAGTGGTGAGAATAGCTATTTTGGAGGGAGGGGGTACTTTGAGATAGGGTCTCACTGTGTAGTCCAGGGTGGCCTCAAACTGGAAGAAATCCTATCTCAGCCTCCCAAATTCTAGAATCACAGATGTTCATTTCCATGCCCTTTGAGAATAGCTATTTTAAGAACTGACATTGTGTCTTTGTGTGTGTGTGTGTGTGTGTGTGTGTGTGTGTGTGTGTGCGCGCGCGCTGAAGATCAAATCCAGGGTCTTGTACATGCCATAAAAGTCTTCTACCATTGAGCTATATAATATCCCTGTGTACATGTTTTTCATGGTTTTTTGTTTCTTTTTTTGATACCAGGACTTGAATCCAGAGCATTTGCACTGAGCTATATCGCCAGCTCTTTCTATTTCTTATTTTGAGGTGCAGTCTGGCTAAACAGCCCAGGCTGGACTCGAACTCTGTGATCATCCTGGCTCGGCCTCCCCTTAGTGCTGGGCTCACAAGCATGTGCCACTGTGCAGCTTCTTCTGCCTCTTTGCAGAGGGTGTGGAGGGCTTTCTGGGGGAAGTGGCAGGGCAGGTCCCCCAGTTTGTGGGAAGGGAGGAGATGGGCCAAGCTCGGGGCTCATGGCATGGTCCTGCCCACAGTGGAGTTCAAGATTGAGGTGGTGCTGCCTGAGAAGGAGCGGGGCAAGGACGAGCTGTCTGCCAGCAGCAAGGGCAGCCCCCGGGCCTACCAAGGCAATGGCACAGCCCGCCACTTCCACACCGAGGAGCGCCTGCCAGCCCCTCACCCCTACGCCGGCCCTCAGGACTGCGTGGAGGCTGCCGTCTGCCATGTCAAGGACCTAGAGAATGGCCAGTGGGTTCTGGGCTGGGAGGGAGGATCAGGGTGGGGGGCGGCACAGCAGAGGCTATGGAGGAGCAGGTGAACCAGATGGGGGATCTGGAAGGGGCTAGGAAGGACCAAGAGGTCACAGTCCTTGTGGCTTCTGTGGGTCTGGGCCTACTCTTCAGAAGGCTGGACTCTGGGAAGAGGTGCCGCAGGCTGATGTGACTTGTATGGCTTGACCTCTGAGTGCAGCCCCTCTCCAGGATGCGGGAAGTGGAGCTGGGCTGGGGAAAGGTGTTGCTGGTGAAGGACAATGGGGAATTCCACGCCCTGGGCCACAAGTGCCCGCACTACGGGGCCCCTCTGGTGAAAGGTGAGATACCACAGCGTGTGGGGTTGGGGAGGACCTCCCCTGGAGAGAGCTTGGCCTGGGGGGCCATCCATCCGTCAGGTCAACCTCACTCATTCCTTGGCCCCAGAGTCCTCATATATTAGGGGGCTCTCCCGGGCTCTGGAGAACCAGGAGGTTCTGGGGCACACAGGTTCTTTGGAAGAAGCCCTTGCTAGTGGCTTTACCCTGGCCTCACCCTCTTCCAGGCGTACTGTCCCGAGGCCGGGTACGCTGCCCCTGGCATGGTGCTTGCTTCAACATTAGTACTGGGGATCTGGAGGACTTCCCAGGCTTGGACAGTCTGCACAAGTTCCAGGTGGGGCTGAGAGTACAGGGTGGCGTGGGCCCAGGAGTATAGAGTCAGGGGCTAGAATAGCCCGCAGTCTGGTCCTGAGCAACACTGCCCCTGCAGGTGAAGATTGAGAAGGAGAAAGTGTATGTCCGCGCCAGCAAGCAGGTGAAGGGGCGGCTCAGGGCTCCAGCGCAGGAGGGAGGGCACACTGGGGTGATGGAAAGCAACCTGGCATGTGTGGCTGGGGAGCAGAGTAAAGGGCTGCACGGTGGGGGGAGGCCGACTGAAGCAGCAGGACCTGGCCTCCACTCAGGCCCTTCCTCCACTCAGGCCCCTCCCTCCACTCAGGCTCTGCAGCTGCAGCGCAGGACCAAGGTGATGGCCAAGTGTATCTCTCCGAGCGCTGGGCACAGTGGCGGCACCAACGTGCTCATTGTGGGTGCAGGTTGGTGCCGGAGTCCTGAGGGCTACTGTGGGGCTTAGCGGGGAGAAGTGGTCCCTGGCCCACGGCCTCTCCCTTCAGGTGCTGCCGGCCTGGTGTGTGCGGAGACACTGCGGCAGGAAGGCTTCTCGGATCGGATCGTCCTGTGCACACTCGACAGACATCTCCCTTATGACCGGCCGAAGCTTAGCAAGGTTGGGTGGTGAGGCGAGGGGGAAACAGGCAGGGGAGTCAATGCAGAGCAAAGCCTGGATCCCGATCCCACTGGGTCTCTGTCAGGGCACTTGGAACCTTGACTATCACCTCTTAGAGGGAATGTCTTTCCAGCTCCCCTTTCCATGTATACCAGGCCTATCTGTGGTACCCCCTAAAAGATCTGGATTTGTTGAGTTCTGTCCTAAAGCCCCTAGTGACCCAGAACTGGCCTCACCCTCCCTTGGCTCTGTGTCCTCTTCTGCAAAATGGAACAGTGGACACATAGCCCTATATCAAGTTGGCTGTGTCCTGCAGTCTCTGGATGCACAGCCTGAGCAGCTGGCCCTGAGGCCCAAGGAGTTCTTCCGGGCCTATGGCATCGAGGTGCTCACTGAGGCCCAGGTATGAGGTTATGGGTGGGACACAGGCCATGGAAAGGTTTAGTGGGCACCATGAAGGGAAAAGCCACCTGGCCTCCTAAGGGTGTAGGGGGAGGTGCTCTGGCCTTTCCGCCCCACTGCCCATGCCTGGGAGGCAGCATTGGGCCTTCTTCTTGGCAGGGTTCTGGACACACTCAGAGCCCCAGAGTGCAGGGAGGGAGGGAATCTGAGCAGTGCTGGGGCAGGAGAGCCTCGGCACTTGGGCACATAGAGGGGACTGTGAACAGCAGGTGAGGTCTGAAGCTTAGTAAGGAATTAAGCTCCCATGGAAGTCTGGCTGGGCTCTGGCCTACTGGAGAATCTGGAAGTGGGTGGCAAGGCCCAGAGGCATGACCAGGCCCACACGTTGCCCCTTGGGGGTTGTAGGTGGTCACAGTGGACGTGAGAAACAAGAAGGTCGTGTTCAAGGATGGCTTCAAGCTGGAGTACAGCAAGCTATTGCTGGCCCCTGGGAGCAGGTGGGAGGGTGTCTCCTGTCTCCCCTGCACACTTGGTGGGGTGCCATTAGGACGAGAGGGCCTCACTGGTATACCCCGTCTCAGCCCTAAAACCTTGAGCTGCAAAGGAAAAGAAGTGGAGAACGTGTTCACCATCCGGACCCCTGAGGATGCCAACCGTGTGGTGCGGCTGGCCCGGGGCCGCAACGCAGTTGTTGTGGGCGCCGGCTTCCTGGGTGAGCAAGCAGTATGGTGGGGGTGGTGATCAGGCTGTTGTAGTCAGTCCCAGGGTGTGCCAGCCCTGGAAGGTGCAGGGTGCCATCCCTGCCACCTTTGCCCACCACCCTAGGGATGGAGGTGGCTGCCTATCTGACTGAGAAGGCCCACTCCGTGTCCGTGGTGGAGCTGGAAGAGACACCCTTCAGGAGGTTCCTGGGGGAGCGTGTGGGTCGTGCCCTCATGAAGGTGAGCCTGCCCCAGCCCCCAGCACTCCTCAGAATTTGGGGTGTCCAGCTGAGTCCCTGGCTGGGCCTTTACCCACTGTCTGCCCACAAACCTGCCTGGACAGATGTTTGAGAACCACCGGGTGAAGTTCTACATGCAGACAGAGGTGTCGGAGCTCCGGGCCCAGGAGGGAGAGGTGGGCCCCTCTCCTCCTCCCTGCTGCTTTCTGTCCCCTCTGCCTGTACCCAGCTGGGTCCCTCTGATCACCTACCCATTCCCCACAGCTGAAGGAAGTTGTGCTGAAGAGTAGCAAGGTTGTGCGGGCTGACGTCTGCGTGGTGGGCATTGGTAAGTGGGTGGGTGAATGAGCAGAGGCATCTGCGCATGCTCAAAATTGAACTTTGATTAGTCCCTCCCCCCCGAGTCTGTTTCCACATCTATAACATGGGGACTCCAAGGATGTCCACTTTACAGGGTGACTGGGAAATGGGTACCAAATTTAGCCCACTTCTGCCCTACCCTCTGTGGCCTGAAGGGTACAGACCAGCTTCTAATTGGTCTTTACTCCAGTTGAAGTGGCAGTTTGGAGAGCCAGGACTAAGCCGGGAGGTGGCTGCACAGGAGTTTGAGGGGCATGGCACACTGGCCCCCACCTGGCGGCCTCATGGAGTACTTCTTGGAGGAGGTGACACCTGAGGCCTGAGGGGAGGCATGGGAGTGAGTTGGTGGAGGTACAGGCAGAGGCCACAGGATGAGTGAAGGCCCCAGCATGAGAAGCCAGGAACAGTACAGAGCAGGTACAGCAGGTAAAGAGCGTGGGGCATGGAGAGCACTGAGGCAGGAGAAGCAGGGTCCAGGGTGTGGATGTCGTGGCTTCTGTCCTGTTAGGCGCGGTGCCTGCCACAGGCTTCCTGAAGCAGAGCGGCATTGGTCTGGATTCTCGTGGATTCATCCCCGTCAACAAGGTGGGACTGGGGGGGAGGGCCAGGAAGTGTGCTGGGCTGGAGGTGGCTCAAGGTCCAGGTCAATCCCCTGTCCCACTCATGGAGCCCTGGCCTTCTCCCCACAGATGATGCAGACCAATGTCCCTGGCGTGTTTGCGGCTGGTGATGCGGTCACCTTTCCCCTTGCCGGGAGGAACAATCGGAAAGTGAACATCCCACACTGGCAGATGGCTCATGCCCAGGGTATGCTAGCCCTGGTCAGGTTCAGGGAGGAGGGGACTCCAGGGTCTCAGCCTTCCCTGGCTATGTCTCAATTGCTAGACTAGGGTCCTGGATGTTGTGTTAGGCATTCAAGGCTCTGTAGTGGCCAATCTGGCCAGCCTCATCCAGGTGATTAATCCAGTGAATCTTCTGACTCATCCCTGGAGACAGAGACAGAGACGTTTCTCTAGTACCCACTGGATATCCCACTTAGCCAATCTCCCAATCCCAGGTGTCCTTCTACTAGTCTCACCTTTTCTTTTCCCCACAGGACAGATTCCTCAGAATTCCTAATCAACCTGTATAGTCACCCTGGAGAGGGAGAGGGAGAGGGATTCAATAGGCCAGCTTCCCATGCAGTGCTTCTGTCTCCCTTGGGCCTCTTGACTATCACTGTGAACTCACTTGCCTCATACAGTCCCCTGGCGGCAACTCTTTAGTCTGGGCTCAGTGGGAACATTGTGCTTTCTGTGGAATAGCAGTCCCCTCCCTGTATTTGGTGGCCACCAAACTTCCCAAGTCTCATTCACTATACTTGGTGTGGACCTGGACTCATAAGCAGCAGGTGACAGTAAGTCAGCCATCTCAGCACCTCATGGAAACAACCACCAGACTCCCAACCTGGTACACCTGCATACACACATACACGCTCGAACACACACACCTTTCTTTTCTTCTGCCTTGGCTATTATCGGAAGGTCTGTGGCCTGAAATCCCACTCCTGGTACCAGTTTTGGTTCAAGTCCATTTCTGTCCAAGTGTAAAGTTACTGCTAGACTATAAAAAACCAAAGCTTATTTCTCAGTGAGATACAAATAGGATTTAACTATGAGAGTCCATGGGATTCTCATGTATATCCAATGATGGGGTCTAACAAGGCCTCACAGGCACTGAGAACCCACCCGTGATATCCTCCTGGGACACTGCATGTGGTTGTCATTTCTGCTCCCTTGCCCCTTGCGCTCCATTCTCCTCCTGCTTCAGATCTGATGATGTGTCAGATTAGTTCTCTGTGTGCAAAGCTGAAATAGTGAAGCAGAGAACTGCCCAACCCCAGCCATCACTCAGATTTTCCAAAGGGGCAATCCTGTAGATGGGCTGAGCAACTGTGTACCTCTGCATCTCCAGAGTCCAGGAATAGCTACACTTGGCCGAGGTCCCTAGAACAGTGGGGTAGGCAGTGTGGGGATGGCAAGGACCAGGGTTGGGGCTCTCACTGCCTGAGTTCCATAGGGCGCGTGGCGGCCCAGAACATGCTGGCGCAGGAGGCGGAGATCAGCACAGTGCCCTACCTGTGGACTGCCATGTTCGGCAAGAGCCTGCGCTATGCAGGTAACCCACTAGCCTTGCAGGGTGCAGGGCCTGGAGCACTTGGGGCAGGGCTTGGTGGCTGAGGTGGGCTGAAGGACCTTAGGGGTGGGGCCATGACTGCACTAGTAAGCAGCAGGTAAGAATTCATTTGGTGAGGGATTACCTAAAATAAGTAAGAAATCCAGAAGTCTGTCCAGAGAGAAGTTAGGAGGGCACAGGGTGGGGAGCCTGTGAAGTCCCCAGCCCTTCCATGTCTCATTTGGGCACTACCCACCTGCCCTGCCTACAGGCTATGGAGAAGGTTTCGACGATGTCATCATCCAGGGGGACCTGGAGGAGCTGAAGTTTGTGGCTTTTTACACCAAGTGAGAATGGTGGGGTGTGGGGTGGGGGGACAGTCGGGCCTCAGTGTTGAAGGGAAAATCATTCCAGAAAAGTTCAGCTTCTGAGGAGAGGGCCTTACCAAAAGGAGGGCCAAATGCAAAGGGAGGCAGCTGGGCAGGGGGAAAGGTGAGGAGGTGGCAGTGGTAACTGTCTGCCACGCACGGGGCTTGGGGGAGTGAGTGCATCTTCTGAACGGCTCTTTGAGGTGGGTGTTAATGCCCTGCTTTTACAATGAGGAGTCACATCAGTCTCTACTGTGATGCCAGGACAGGCCCCGCCTGAACTTTTGTTGAGAGCTGGAGCTACCCAGCTAAAGCCTGTGCTGGGACAGAGGGCTGTGTGCTGAAGGCATTTCTGTTGCCCAGAGTAAAACACTTCCCTGGGCCTGAGGTGGATAGCAGTGTATCAGTGTCTTCAAGAAAGAATGTCAACAGGCAGTCTTGAGGCTCAGCTACCCTATCTCTGCAGAGGCGACGAGGTCATTGCCGTGGCTAGCATGAACTACGATCCCATCGTATCCAAGGTGGCTGAGGTGCTGGCCTCCGGCCGTGCCATCCGGAAGCGGGAGGTGGAGTGAGTGTGAATGTGGGAGGCTTTGGGAGTGGGAGGAAGTCCCCTGAAGGATTGGCTGAAGCTGCCACTGAGCCAGCCACCCCACAGTCCTCCAGGGCCCATTCCTCCCCTCCTTGGTTCCCATCAGTCTGAAGTTTCCAGGGCTGTGGGGCAGTGTGAAGCACGGATTATAGTCTGGGAGAAGGCTGGTGATCTGTGCTCACCCAACAGAAGGGAAAGGGCCATGTCCCTCAAGGCAGGGCCAGTGCTGTGGGAGAGGAGTCAAGGCCCACTGCTTGGGTGATCACTAGGCCCGGACATCTCATGGAAGTTGTGCTAATACTGGCAGAAACTACATGGGGAGACACACCTATGGATGTGCCTGGGTACCCTACACAGAGATGTTGGCGTGGTTGCTTGAGGTCTTGGAGGCACTAGATATTGGCTGCTACCCTTTTCCCAGCATGGTGCCAATGAGAAACACCCTGAGGCTTGAATGTTTACAGAGAGCTCCCAGGGACTGGGGAAGGCCCAAAAGCCACTGGGGGGCTGGAGGCCACAGGACAGGGGTAGGCTTTCAGTTGGAAACAATGGAGGACCAAGAATAGACATGACAAATGACATTCTCTTTCCTCGGCCTTCTCTGTTTTTTCCTCTTGCCTTCGAAAAGGCTGTTTATGCTACACAGCAAGTACGTGTATTCTCTGTCCTTCGTGTTGACCTTTCTGAGCCTTTCCCATCTCAGCCCAGAGCCTCTACCCAATGATCTACCCCCCACCCACCCTGCCCAAATAAATTTCCCTACTGGGCACCAGGATCTGACACAGAGCAATCACCCAGCTGTCTTCAAGAGTCAGCTGTTCATGATGCCCATCGTGGGGAAGGTGCTCTCTGTTGTCCTGATCCCTCCTCCCCTCATTCCTGCAGGACTGGCGACATGTCTTGGCTCACTGGGAAAGGATCCTGAGCTCATATGCAGTGGACTTGGGCATGTACAATGGGGTACCAGGGACAGAGGCCAAGCCCTGGGGGCAGGTGCCAATCTCCAACTTCCCAGGATTCCCCAAGGCAGTACTGGAGCCCTCCCAATGATTGCCTTCAGCTGCCTGGCTCCTCTCTGGAAAGGCCTCTGCTACCTCCAGAAGATACTCACCCCACAAGGCCTCAGCTGCCACTGACAGCTGCCACCGGAGCTTGGACAGGCGCTGCATCTTTTTCCTCTTTTGGGACTAGTGTCCGGGATGACCCTGCAACATATTAGACATTGTTTTAAAATTAAAATGCACACATTTGCAAATCAGTGTGACTCCCAGTGTAATTGGGCCACCAACCGGATGGAAAAAGTACACTACAGGGAAAACAGGCACAACCAGTTAAGTTTTGCCTGTGAGTGCCCAGAGGAGATAGTAACTGATTCTCTCCTCCCCACAAAATCAGGGAAGCCCTTTTCCAGTATCTTTGGATCTTGATTTAGAAGGAAAAGCACTCCAGGTAAAAGAGACTACACATGCAAAGGGCTTGAAACAGGAAATGCTTCTTCAGAGGTCAGCCTCAATTAATGATTGAAACTTTGCGGGCATCTACTTAGGGCTGTAAGTGCTATGTCCTGTGCCTCTCACAGCAGCTGAAGTTTTCTAAATCCTCATTTGGGTGGTGAAGAAACAAGGACTCTGCTATTAATTAGGAATGAGAACAGAAGCTCATGCCAAGCTGCCTTCCAGCCAATAACACTCAGGGTACAGGAGAGATCCGGGAAGGCTAGGGCTGGGGGAAGAAACAAACAGAGGATAATTAGACCGCCTGCCACCCCGGAACCCTCCCACCTGGGATCCCGGGAGAGGCGGACAATGCAGCTGCGACCCACACTCGACTACAAGGCATGCTGGGAACACCGTGTCCTTTGTCGCTGAGCATCAGCGGGCGGCGTGAGCCTGGCAGGAGCCAGAGAAGCGCAGTCCCAGCGGGTTTGGGGTCCAGACGACTTTACGTCCAGAGAGAGCCCGGCCCCTGTACTTTCCGCACTGTTACACGATCATCGCAAAGCCGTCTACTAGACCCAGCGTTTGACTGCTGTGTCATCAGGGGCGCGGGGATTGTCGGGATGTGCCGGCTGCTGAACGTGGGGCGCTGGCCGGAAGTACTGAGATATTGGCGCACAGCTTGCCGGGAAATGTGGTCCCTCGGGGGGGCCGCAGGCGGTGGCCGCAGGTCTTTCGGACCAGGCGGCCAGTCGGGCGTGGACCCGGGATGGCTGGGCCAGGTGGCTCAGGGGGCCCGATTGGGGCCGGGGCCCTGGCAGGTGGGGCGCGCTCTAAGGTAGCTCCGAGCGTGGACTTTGACCATAGCTGCTCAGACAGTGTCGAGTACCTGACGCTTAACTTCGGGCCCTTCGAAACAGTGCATCGCTGGCGGCGCCTCCCACCCTGCGACGAATTCGTGGGTGCCCGGTATGGCAGGGTTCAGGGGATCCTGAGGGCACGTGAAGGGCGGGGGTGTGATCTGAGGAGGTCCCAGGCTAGGGGTCTAATGTCGAGGCCCGGCTGTGGTGGCCTGGTGTGGGAGCTACTAATCGGCTGGTGGTGTCCAGGGCAGAGGAAGCAGTTCATTGGAGACCCAGAGCTGGGTGACCCTGGCAAGGGTACTAGAGCTGTTGTGATTCTGAGCTTTCAACTGGGGTCCCACAAACTTCAGTGGGGTAGTGTGAGACATACCCATATACAAGGGATGTGGTGGAATATAAGGGTCTGTGTAGATCTTGGCAATTGACAAATGTTATCTAACTTATGTGGCAGCCCCCATGTGTAGTCCCTGTCCATGAGTGCCATCTAGTCAGGGCCTGACTTCACCACCTTCCACCCCTTCTTCCTTTCTAGGCGCAGCAAGCACACGGTGGTGGCCTATAAAGATGCCATCTATGTATTTGGTGGAGACAATGGGTGAGTGAATCAAGGTGTTTGGACCAGATAGGGAGAAGTATTGTGGTCTGAGAGTGGGCCTGTAAAGCGCCTCTGTTTCCAGACGTTAGCTAAGCACGCTAAGCTTCAGTCGCCCCAGCTGTTGAGGCTCCTTACATCCCAGGTCATGGCAGAGATGAAATGAGATCCTGCCCTCCGGTGCTCAGTGCAGCATTCATTGGGTAGCATATACTGAGCATACGGAAGTACCTCTTTTGTTTTGAGTGAGTGGATACAACCTTGAAAGCATAACCACTCTTGCTACCTGTCCTACTAGGGACTTTTCTTTCCTTACTGTCCCCTCTGAGCTTTGCCCACATGCTTCCTTTGCAGCCCAAAGAAATGGAGGACACAATTTTATTTATTTTGTGCACTTCTCACTTTTTGTGAGGGTTTTCCTGCATTGCTACAAACTCCTGGCCAATAACCTTCCTGGCAATGACCCTGTTTTCTGTGGATGGGCATGCCTCCATTCACAAGAACTATCCCTGGGAAAGGTGTGGCTGCTTTCCTGGTGCTGAAGGTTTACACAGGAGTGAACCTCCCCACAAATCTTAGCCCTGCCTCTCAGCCCAAGCCCCAGAACCTGCTTTAAAGTCCAGAAAAAGTACTGCCACATCAGCCCTGCAGGGCTTTATGGGAGCCAGCTTGGGGTGGTGGGGTATTTAGGACGCTACCAGGACCTGCAGACTAGGCAAAAGAGCCACAATCCGCTGGCGTCCAGCCCATCTCCTTCACAGTCTTTCCCCAGAAGCAGCCAGAGGGATTCATTTCCAAGGGCAAGTCAGAGCATGTTCCTCCTGAGCTCAAAGTCCTGTGGTATTTCCCTCCCTCTCTGAATAAAAAGCTCCAGTCCTCATGATAGTCCATGAGGCGTGTATACTTGTGTCTGCTCCATCTCTCTGTCCCTCCCAGCCCCTCACTGTGCTGGGCCATGCTTGCTGCCTCGCTGCATTTGAATTGTTCCAAGTGCCCTCTTGCTCAGCTCTTTGTGCTGGCTGTTTTCTCCTTCCCATGCTTCCTGCTTCTCTTACGTGGATGGTAAGGCCTCCCCCCACCTCCCCTCATCTGCCCCCACTTACCTCTCAATGCCCGCACTTGTCTCCAAAGCTCATAGATGCTGGTTATGATCTGTCTCCTTTGCCAAGGCGAGGTATATGTTCCTTTTGCCCCTGAACCTAACACCCAAGCAACTCAATAAATGTTGAGAGATGAAGGAAGAGATACCTACCCACAGGTGTTTACTGCAGCCTTCACAAGAATCTCCCAATCAGAAAAGGCATACGTATCTAGGTGGGTGATAGATGGGGGATCTCTGGCCTCAGATGTGTTTTGTAACAGTTTGTATGACAGGTGTGAGGCATTAATCAGAAATGGTTTTGCTACAATGTATGAAAAGATTCATGTATTGGGGGACAGCCCACTCTGCAGAAAAGAATGAGAGTTCTTTGGACAGGAGCAACAGTGGGAAGCTGGGTGTGGTAGTCACACCTATAATCCAAGGACTTGGGAGGCTGAGTCAGGAGGGAGAGTCTGTCTCAAAAAAAAAAGAGAGAGGGAAGGTGGGAGGGAGTGAGAAACAGTGGGATTTGGAAGGTGGGAAGAAAACAAAACTATTAAAAACCTGATTGATTAACATTATATAACTTGAGGCTACTTTTTTTTAAAGGGTTAAAACAGGGAATTTCCATATTAACATGGACTCGAGTAGACGGGATTCTCCTTTTTTTTTAGGGTTTTTGTTTTGTTTTGTTTTGTTTTTTTGTCTTTTTGTGACAGGGTTTCACTGTGTAGTTCAGGCTGGCCTCAAACTCAGTTTGCAGCAATCCTCCTGCCTCAGCCACCTGAGTTGTGGGATTATAGGCGTGTACCACCACGCCCAGCTCTGGACTCTCCCTTTCACGAAAAAAACTGATGTGTTTTGGATTTACTTCCTTAGAGTTTCAGTATATAAAACATTTGGTCTGAGCGACTTCACTTTGATTTGGTCTGAGCTTTTGGGTCCTAGGGCAGGAGCTCACTCCAACCAGTGGCTTCCCATATTTTTTGTTTAACAAATGAGACATACTGTACAAATTTGTCTCAGTCTAGTTGCAATTTTGTACAGACTGAGTAGAAAGATGGCTTCCTGGGATGGATGAGTTAGGAGTAATGACTGAGGAAGGGGAGGAATTAGTTCTAACACCTTCCAAGCTCCTGGCTTCTGGGCTGTATGGCCTCCAGCATAGCCTTTTGTGTCCTAGGCCATTTCCTCTTTTGTAAAATGGAGTGGGCGGGGAGAACCTTGCTGATGTATACTGAGATTGGGCACGGCGCCAGGCACAGGCCTCGCCTGACCCAGATGGTGGGCTGTAAGTGGTTTGTTCTCTTCCCTCGTGAACAAGGGCTAAGTGGTAACATCTTGGTCCTCCAAGGTAGTACAGTGGCCAGTGAGTTATTCTATCTTTAATATAGTTGGTACATTGCTTTTGCAATCAACAAAGAGATGGCAGAAAGATCAGTGAAAAGCAGTGGCACTTTCCCTGACGTGTGGACTGGGACCTCCTTGTGGCAGAGCAGCCTGACAGGAGGGTGTTGTGATACAAAAGCAGGGATTCTGGAGTGACAGCGGGCACCCTGGAGACTGAGGCAACCTGTGAGTCATAAGTCGGGCCTTTGAAACATTTCACATCTTCGCGTCAGCCTTTGATTGGGCTCCTGGTGGCTGTGGTTATGCTTCAGTCCTGACCCCAGGAAGGTTGGCACTGCTTGTATGGCAGCCTCAGTGTCTGTATCAACTGGGGAGCTTCCTTGGTGGGCAACACTTTTTAAAATTTCTTTTTCTTTCTTTTTTTTTTTTTTTTTTGTACCAGGAATCAAACTTAGTACCTTACGCTTGCCAGGCAGGCGCTTGTGCCGCTGAACTATATCCCCGGCCCAGTCAACACTCTTGTCCCTTTGTTCATCAGCAAGTTACCTTGCCTTAGCCAGGTTCCAGGGGTCAGCGAGCCGGCCAAAAATGTTTCTTCCTGCTGCCCCCTCCCTGGGGTGCATGCAGTGCCCATCTCCCTGGTCCTAGAGTAGCAACACACTGCAGAGCACACCCAGACATCGCCAACCTCTCTTTGGCTGCCTTTCAGGAAAACGATGCTCAACGACCTTCTGCGGTTCGACGTGAAGGATTGCTCCTGGTGCAGGTGGGCAGCCCCATGCTCCTGGACCCTGTCCTCCCTCCCGGGACACAGCGGCACTGTGCTGGCTTTGAGTGGCTCACAGAGTGGCCTCATTATCCAAAAGTAGCAAGGAGGAGATAAGTGGGGGCCCTGGATCCGGGTGCTTTTTTCTATCTCCTAGGTGTCTGTTGCAACCACATCTGTGGTTGGTTATTCTGAATCCCACTGATTAAAGGGATCTCTTTCATCCAGTTGTAGGTTCCAACATTGTGCCTAGGAGAGCCCCTCAGTCACCAGTCCTTCTCCTGGCCTCTTTGCCCTGTGGGATCCATACAGGCACTGGGTCCCATGTAAACCCCATGCCCTCGCGCACATACCCTCCTCAGCTGTGGACTTAGGCATGAGGCACCTGCTTGCTGTCTATGACCACTGCCCAGAAGCAGCTCACAGCTGAGGGAGCGATGGGGATCCTGGGATCAGGAGATCCTGGGCTATCTGAGCTCCACTATCTGCTCACACAGGAACACGGAACCACTGAGGCCTTGTGGTAATACTTTGTGGTCTGTGGCCCATGCCCTTGGTCCTCAGATGGAGTGGGGTCTTATTGGGGGACCCTCAGCCAGCCAGGTCAGTTCCACATGATGTCCACCATCTGTCCAGGAGCCCTGGTGGCACTGGGATAGCTGCAGACATGGGTATTTCGTTTCTTACACACTTGGTTTTGTAATGCAGCTAACTGTTACCTATGCTAATTTTCTTTTTCTTTTTATGGTACTGGGAATTGAATACAGTGCCTTGTGCATGCTAGGCAAGTGCTCTACCTCTAAGCTATATCCCTAGCTCTTGGTTAATTTTAAAAAATCACTTTCAAAACTACAATTCTTGATCAAAACTTGCTAAAGTAGCAGGGCATGGTGACCCATTCATGTAATCCCAGCATTTTGGGAGGCTGAGGCAAAAGGATTACAAATTCTAGTCCAGCCTGGGCAAATTAGCCACACTGTCTTAACGTAAAAAAGTGACAAAAGGGCTGGGGATATAGCTGAGTGTGAAGGCCCTGGGTTCAACCCTCAGTACTCACCCCCACCAAAAAAAAGCTGAAGTGGCCAGTTGTAGGACCTGCACTTGTAATCCCAGTTACTGGGAAGGCTGAGGCAGGAGGTGCACAAGTTCAAGTTAGCCCGGGCTACTCAGTGAGACCCTGTCTCCAAAGGAAATGTTTTAAAGGAGCTGAGGGATGTTGCTTACTGGTAGAGTGCTTTTTTAGCATGTACCAGGCCCTGAGTTCAACCTCCAGTACTGAAAAAAAAAAATTTACTCAACATAAAATTAAGCTGGGTGTGTGGGTACACATCCTTAATCCCAACAGTCTGGGAAGAGAGGAGGTGAACAAGTTTGCGGCCAGCCTGTAGCAGAACCCTGTCCTAAGAAACCAAAACAAACAAACAACAACAGCAAAAAACCCTGGAAATGAGCAACCTTGCCTGCAGTTTGAGGTATAAATGGGTTTTTAATTCAATAAGTAAATTTTAGACATCCCTGCTGCAGAATACTGCCCAGCTGCTAAAAATGATACCTGCTGATGATCTTAGAGTAGTTTGAGAACCTCCTAGCAACATTGTTTGGTTGAAAAGTCAAATTATAAAATACCCACTACATGATTCTTTTTTGTCCTTTTTTTTTTTTTTTTTTTTTTTTTTTTTTTTTTTTTTTTTTTTTTTTTTTTTTGTCTTTTTGAGACAAGGTCTCACTATGCAGTTCAGGCTGGTCTTGAGCTCACTTTGTAGCCCAGGCTGGTCTCAAACTCATAACGATCCTCCTGCCTCAGCCTCCTGAGTGCTGGAATTACAGGCATGTGCCACCACGCCCAGCTTCCGGGCTGGTTTTGAACGCATTATGTAGTCTAGGCTAGCCTAGAACTCATGGCAATCCTCCTCCTTCAGGCTCCTGCATGCTAGGATTATAGGTGTGCATCACCACACTTGACTATTTCAATTCCAATTTAAAAGTATTTTCCAGCAGCATAGATATGCCTAAAAGGTATGGAGGGAGGACCTCTAGGTGTTGTCAGTGGTTTTCTGGAAGCAAAATTAAAAATTTTAGTGCTTGTTGCCTTGTTTTCTCTTTATTGGTAATATTTGAAAAGTTTCTATAATGACAGGTGTCTCCTTTGGAATAATAAAAGGATGCTGAAGTCCTTGAAGTCAGCAGGCCGAGGGGGAGGGTCACTTGAACTCACAAGTTTAAGGCCAGCTGGGGCAGCATAGCAAGACCCTGTCTTAAAAAGTAATGTGAGCTCAGTACAGTGGCACATACTTGTAATCTCAGACACTAGAGAAGCCGAGACAGGAGGATCGCATGTTGAAGCCCAGCCTGGGCAACTTGGCAAGATGCTGTCTCAGAATAGAATGAAAAGGGCTAGGAGGTCGTAGAACACTTGCCTAGCAAGGGGAGACATCAGGATGGCAGGGGCTATCATGTGGGGATGTGGACTTTCTAGCTGAACCCTGCTGACACTGCCCCTGTACCTACCCTAGGGCCTTCACCACCGGTACTCCACCAGCCCCCCGCTACCACCACTCAGCTGTTGTCTATGGGAGCAGCATGTTTGTCTTTGGTAAGCAACCTCCTGCCTCCTGCCCTTTCTTGAAAGAATGGATGCCCTGATTTCCCACAGCTTCCTGCCAACACAGGTCTTCTCACTTCTGATGTTTGTCAGGGCCTCTGTCCAGCCCCTCAGCTTTGTCCACTGGACTACCCTGAGTTCCTTTGCTGAGTGAGGGACACCTTCCCCTAACTGCCTGGCTCCTCACGGGGTTGCTTGTCTGCTTGTGACAGCTGGGGCAGGAATCCGTGTCCTGCTCACTGTGTCCTTGGAGCCCTGCACAGATGTGACAGGCAGTTGATGCCTCAGAGGTTCGCAGATGAAGCCTTGGTTTGTACATTTAGATGAGGCCAGATTGTACCCCAGCTCCCAGGGTGTAAAGACTTCAGCAGTGCGACGGGTGTGCCACTTTTACCGTCTCTTTACCCAGGGGGCTACACTGGAGACATTTATTCCAATTCTAACTTGAAGAATAAAAATGACCTGTTTGAATACAAGTTTGCAACTGGCCAATGGACAGAGTGGAAGATTGAAGGACGGTGAGAGATTTTACTGTGGCCTGTGGGGCCGGGAGGGGTCTGAGAGGCACTGGCCTGAGGCTGGGAGAGGCCTGAGGCACTTAGCAAGTGGGGAGCAGGTGACTCCCAGAGGCTCCCAGCTCTAGATTCCCTTCGTTCAGAAGAGAGCTGGACCTGCTGCTTTTTGAGCACCCTCCAGGATATTTTGGTGGCAGCTGGGAGAAGATGTTGTGTTTGTGTGGTGAACATCAGAATTTTTTATTTGAGAGGGTAGGGATGGAACCCAGGGCCTTGCGCATGCTAGGCAAATACTACCATGGAGCTATATTGCCAGCCCTACATCTGAATTTCTTTTTTTTTTCCTTTCTGTTTTTTTGGGGGGACTGAGGACTGAACCCGGAGCTTTCACATTGAGCTACAGCTCTAGCCATTCATTTATTTATTCGTAGATAGATAGATAGACAGACAGACAGACAGGGTCTTTCTAAGTCATTAGTTGCCCAAGCTGCCCTCTTAACTTGCTGTCCTCCTGTCTCAGCCTCCCAGAGTTCTGGGATTATAGGCAGGTACCAGGGCCTACATCTGAGTTTTTTATCCAGCTACTGTCCAGAGCTCACAAAGTAATCATCTAGTGTCATTGCTTGTTCCTAGTGCACCAGCAGTGGCTCTCAGAGCCCCAGTGTCAGGTAGATGTGGCTCCAGGACCTGAGTTGTGGCATCTGTCCCACTGTGTGAGGCTCTGAGCTCCCACCTGAGCTGGAGAGCCTTTCTCCTCACTTCCTCCTTTGTATTCTAGCTTACCAGTTGCCAGGTCAGCACATGGAGCCACAGTGTACAGTGACAAGCTATGGATCTTTGCTGGCTATGATGGCAATGCCAGGTAGGTTGTGGCCCAGCCTGTGCACCTCACCTCTGAATCTGCTTAGGTACAGAGCAAGCTTTCCTGGCATTTGAGGGCTCAGGCTGCAAAAGGCTGGCCTGGTGAATTGCACTGCTGAATTTGGGCAAATGGAGGTGAAGCCTTTGGAGCCTCCAGCCAATCCTGTAGTTCCTTGAATTACCGAGACAAAAATACTTGAGACCCCAGGGAGGAGGGACGCCAAAGGGCCCAGAGAGTGGGAAGGGGACTGTATCAGGGCTCAGACCCAGCCCTAGGTTTCTACCTGTGTCACAGATATTTTTTTCCTTATTTTAGAGAATTCGTCTCGTATTTATTTATTACAAAATAATGCGTGCTTATTCCAATTTTAGCATTATAGAAACTCCTAGTAACATAGTGGTAGAAGTTTCTATAATATCCCTGGTCCCCTCTCACCTTGGGGGGACAGCTCAGTAAGGAGCTGACCCTGCCCTTTTGCCCCAGATATTGTGCACACAGCTATTTATTCCTGTCTGGGCTAGAGGGGGACTGGTACAGCTGGGATTTTGTGGCCACTGAGACCTCATGGCTGCACCATAGTCCCCTCACCCACATGGCAGATTGTTCTTGCCTGGAGCCATCTGCCGTTGCCAGGTCCAGGCTAGGCCCACCCTCCCGACCAGACCCAAAGCATCCTGACCACTCTGTCCTAATGCAGGTTGAATGACATGTGGACGATTGGCCTGCAGGACCGGGAGCTCACGTGCTGGGAGGAGGTGAGAGGCACAGGGAACGGGGTTCCTGGGGAGCACCAAGAGCCAGGGTAAGATGGCTGCAAAGTCATCTTTCTTCCCCTCATCAAAGCTTAACCTCACTCTTCTCTCCGACCTGCCCAGCCCGCCACAGTTCTAGATGTGGTTACACAACAACCAGAGATTCTAAACCCTGGGGCCGCAGGTGCAGCTCAGTGGTGGAATGCTTGCACATGCGCACCGTCCTGGCCTCCACCCTAGTGCTGTGTGCTCTTATGCACAAGTGAATGCACACACACAAGTACACACACACACTGAGCCCTGAATGGACAGAGTGCTACGTGTGACTGATACAGTTTTGATTGAATCTACCATTACTTAAACATAGCAAGGGCAGCCTGCTGTCCAGTGTCTCGCTTCTGGACTTTCCTACCCTTGTACAAGTGTATGATTAGGCCCCGACTATTGATTGGTGGGTTAGTTGTGACAAGGTCTCACTGAATAGTTAGGCTGGCCTTAAGTAAACTATGTAGCACAGGCTGGCTTCAAACTCATGGCAGTCCTTATGTCACAGCCTCCCAATCGCTGGATTACAGGCCACTATACCTGGAAGCCCCTGATGATTTAACTCATGATTTTGACTCCAGCTGGTCAAAACAGCCCATGTAAATGGGTGAGATGGGGCTATAAGCTAGCCAAAAACATTATCCTATGAACCCTCATTCACAAAATAAATTCCAAGAATAAAACTTCCACCTTTGAGTGTATAGAAATGTGAGTCCATCTGGGCATGGCAGTGCATGCCTGTAATCCCAGCACTCTGGGAGGCTGAGGGAGGAGGATCACCAGTTGGAGCCCAGCATGGGCAATTTAGTAACTTAGTGAGACCCTATCTCAAAAAATAAAAAAAGGCTGGGCATGTAGCTCAGTGTGGAGCCCCTCAGTTAACCCCCCCCCCCACGTCTTGTGAGGGCCCTGGGCTGAGCTGCCCCACCTCCACCCCAGGTGGCCCAGAGTGGTGAGATCCCACCGTCTTGCTGCAACTTCCCTGTGGCTGTGTGCCGGGACAAGATGTTTGTGTTCTCAGGACAGAGTGGAGCCAAGATAACCAACAACCTCTTCCAGTTTGAATTCAAGGACAAGACGTGAGTGCCCTGGCCAGAGAGGGGCCCAGTGGGTGCCCATGCCTGTGTCTGGTAGCCATGGCATCCTGTCTTTTCTGAGCTCCCACATGGAGCAAGAACATCCAGCCTAGAGCAGGCCCCTCAGGGTATGGCTGCAGCTCAGCAAAGGTGGGCCTGGCTAGGATCCCTAGATGGCCCTCTCTTCGAGTGTCCAGGACATGCTCTGCCTTTGGTTAGTGCCACCCATAGAAAATATGGCTGGGATGATCTCATGATGGCAGAAGATGAGAGAGGTACACAGGCTCTGAGTCTTCTGGCTTTCACCAGTCTTGGCTGCTGGCTCCCTTTCACCCCTATGCTTACCTGGCCTTTGAACCTAGAAGTGAATGCAGAAGAAAGACAAGGGCTTCAGAGGGGGCTTATGCATCCCAGAGGATCAAGGATCCATGAGAGGAAGGACCCAGCATCCTGGGCAGAGGGATCCCTGTTGGGTAATAAATAGATGTCATAGCAAGGATCTGTTTTGGTTCTTGAACTAGCTTAGCAAAAGAGATTTGCTGGAAGGTGCTGGGAAGCCTTTAGAGGGTGGAAGGTAGAGGGTGATCTAGGAGCAGCAAGAGGGTATGTGGCCCAGGCAGTTCCCAGGTGGGGACTCAGCTGCCTGGTGGTATAAAGGCACAAACCTGTAGTCGCCTGTGTATCTCTGCACAGTCCCACTTCCCCAGAGAAAATGGATTGTCCCAGAGATCCGATGGTACCCTTCCCACCCTGTCACTGCTATCTAGGTGAATGGTAGGGCTTGGAACAGTCCCCTTGGTGGGCTGGATGGAGCCAGGCACAGCTAGTGCTACAGCTAAGCATGGCAAGGGACACTGGACACTGCTCCGGCATTCCCTTTGAATCCTGGTCTGGTTACCAGAGTTCACAGGGGATTTTACAGGGAGACCTGTTGTGTGGAGGCCACAGGAGCACCACAACCCTCACCCTGGCTCTGGACACTATCATGTGTCTCCAGGTGGACACGAATCCCTACTGAGCACCTGCTCCGGGGCTCCCCACCACCTCCCCAGCGGCGCTATGGGCATACCATGGTGGCCTTTGACCGCCACCTCTATGTGTTTGGGGGTGCAGCTGACAACACGTTGCCCAATGAGCTTCATTGCTATGATGTGGACTTCCAGACCTGGGAGGTTGTCCAGCCCAGCTCGGATGGTGAGGTGAGTGTTGCCAGGCCATGGGCAAGAATTCCAGGGGCTCCTAACTCACTGGCTGCATGCCAGCAGCTCCCAGCTGCTCTGACAGCCTCAGGGCCTTCCAGGGCTCCATATGGTCAAGAGGAGCAAGCCAAGGATGCCCAGTCCCCTGGCCCTCTAGCTCCTTCTTCCTACAGCGTGCAGATTTTCAGCAATCTACATCATATCCTAGCTACTGTGCCACTATCCTGCAAACCTCCAGAGACGTCCTGTGAGGTTCCCAGACAGGCTTCTCACAGCCCTAATTCTGTAGCTCTTCCCTCCCCTTAGCCCCCAGCACTCTCTGGCAGGGCTGATGGCCCACAGCCTGCCCAGCCCTTGCTGGGTCACATGTCTGCATGTCTGTCCCCACCAGGTCAGCGGGGCTGAGGTGCCTGAGCGAGCTTCCACTTCTGAGGAGGCACCCAGTCTGATCTCTGAGGATCGGGCTGGCTTCAAGAAGTCCCGAGATGTATTTGGACTGGACTTTGGTACCGCCTCAGCCAAGCAGCCTACCCAGCCAGCCTCAGAGGTAAGGGACAGAGACCCTCCTAAAGGCTTCATTACCCTGTGAAGCTCCCCATAGTCAGCCCCTGAAGGAAGGCCTGTGATCAGCCCTTCTCACAGATGGGGAAAACAAGGCCCTGAGAAGTACTTGCTCATAGTCACCTAGCAAAGGAGGCATAGTCCTCGGAGCTCACACTCTGCTGCACTCACTCAGCGTAGCCCTGGCTCCCACCTGTGTCTGAGGCTGCTCCCAAAACACCTCCCCGCGGGGACTGAGCTCTGTGGAGTCACCCTACCACCATGTGGAGTCATGTTCTTACCCACAGCCTGGCCAGGCCAGCTTTACTGCTGGAGATCTTGCCCTACCCCCATGCTCCCCTGCCCACATGTCACCCTCCTCAGCTGCCCAGTGGGAGGCTCTTCCATGCAGCTGCTGTCATCTCTGATGCCATGTACATCTTCGGGGGCACCGTGGACAACAACATCCGCAGTGGGGAGATGTACAGGTTCCAGGTGTGTGGCTCATGGGCCCCAGTGATAGGGAACTGAGGCCCAGCATGTGGTGGTGAGCCCGTTGTGATGGAAGCTCCCTGGGAAGTTTGGTGGTAGGGTGGGGGACAACGTTGAGGGCGGGCTGAGTTGACACTTAGGAGTTGGGGATCATCAGTGCGGAGTGGGTTGGCATGGGGACTCACAGCAGGCAGAGTTGGGGGAGGGAGGGAGCCACATTGGGTGTGACAGTGGCTTCCCTCTGCAGTTCCTTTTTAGGCCTGCAGGAACAGGTGGTGTCCTGTGGGGACAGTGGGGTCAGGGTCAGCTCCTTGGAAGAGGCAGGGGTGTGCTGAGGGGACCAGTAGGAGTACCTGGGCCCAGGCACAGAGTGGAGACAGCATAGTCCCAGTGGAGCGTTGAGGGTCCAGCTGAAGGCACGAGTAGCAGTGGGAGTCTGTGGCTGATGTGAGCTGGTGGGTGGATACACTGTCAAGGCCCAGAGCATACAGTGCTTATGCGGGGGAGGCGGCCAGAGCTTCTCAGCCAGACCTGGCCTGTGTGTGACACTGCAGTTTCCATCCACAGTTCTCCTGCTACCCCAAGTGCACACTACATGAGGACTATGGGCGGCTGTGGGAGAGCCGCCAGTTCTGTGACGTGGAGTTTGTGCTGGGTGAGGTGGGTGGCCTTGTTCATGCGCATCCCCAGTTGCTGTGCCTGCCCTCAGAGGCCCAGCCAATGGCACATTGGTCCTGCTCTGGCCAGCTGGCCTCTGTCCCTTTGGGCGAGGGGCTGCTGCTCTTTACCCACACGCTGTTCTTTGCGCAGAAGGAAGAGTGTGTACAGGGCCACGTGGCCATTGTCACTGCCCGGAGCCGCTGGCTCCGCAGGAAGATTGTGCAGGCACGGGAGCGGTTGGCCCAGGTAAGGTCCCCCGACTGGGCGGCTGTGTCCATTGTCCTTGGGGTGCTCTTGAGCTCCCTTCTTTTCCCCACAGAACCAGGAGGAGGAGGCAGCCCCAGCACCCAGGGAGGCCTCTGGTGCAGCTGTGAGTGGGATGAGGCCACCCCTGCTGCGTGTGGCCATTCGGGAGGCTGAGGCCAGGCCCTTTGAGGTGCTCATGCAGTTCCTCTACACCGACAAGATTAAGTACCCTCGGAAAGGTGTGCCTGGGGTACGGGCGGCATGGGAACAGGGCTGGGGGTAAGCAGCAGGGCCAAGAGGTAGATGCTGTTAGGCCTGCCTTACAGATGGGTATCCTGAGGTTCAGAGGCCCTTGATCACCTGTGATCCCAGCCAGATATGGTGCAGACCCATACCCGTCTATAGAGGGAGTCCTGGGCCCTGCTCCAGGCCCTTTCCTTCTGGGTCCTCGAGGCTCAGGGCCTCTTGGGCACAGGCCATGTGGAGGATGTGCTGCTCATCATGGACGTGTACAAGTTGGCGCTGAGCTTCCAGCTGTGCCGCCTGGAGCAGCTATGCCGGCAGTACATCGAGGCCTCTGTGGATCTGCAGAATGTGCTCGTTGTGTGCGAGAGTGCTGCCAGGCTGCAGCTGGGCCAGCTCAAGGTGTGGGCTAGGGTTGGCACTGCAGCTGGGAACATATAACAGCTTGGGGCTTCCTGGGTGGGGTGGGGCATGCGCAGGCTAGGTGCCCATCCTGCTTCCCACAGCAAGCCTCTTGCCCACTCCCGGCTGTAGCCTGACCTTGCTTGCCTGCCTGGGCCTGTCTGTCCCAGGAACACTGCCTGAACTTCGTGGTGAAGGAGTCCCACTTCAACCAGGTGATCATGATGAAGGAGTTTGAGCGCCTCTCGTCCCCACTAATCGTGGAGATTGTGCGGCGGAAGCAGCAGCCACCACCTCGTACTTCTTCTGACCAGCCTGTGGACATTGGTAGGAAAACCCTGTTCCTCTGCCCTGGGGGTGGAAGGGATGGTGTACATCGTAGATAGGAGTCTTCGGAGCCATAGAGCATTAGCCAGACCCTTACAGCAGGAGTTACCCTGTGCTCTGTGTACTCTTGGGCCCAGGGCAGGGATGCACAGTGGCAGGCAGGCTTCCTCAAAGACCGTCAACCAACAGAACTTTGCACAGCAGGCCGTGAGTGAGGAGCTTGGATCCCCAGAGCCCATTTCTAGGGATGGACATGGCACCTCTTTCTGGCTGGGCATCAGATGTGATCATTCAAGATCAATAAGCTGCTGAGCTTCTTAGTCTTCTATTGTCTTCTTGTCCTGTTTAGAAAGGACACAGGCTCCTTCACTTACCCAACTCTCTGTGCAGCTTGTGATAACCCCATCTGGTGACATCTGGAGACTCTGCAGGCCACACAGTGGGTTCATAGGGGACCCTAGCATGAGGGCCAGAAGGAGGGCCATGGGTAGATCAGACTTGGGGGCTGCAGTCCTGAGGGCCATGTAGGGACTGTGGGCTGATGGCACCATTGTCCCAGGGAACCCTTGCAGAGCTGTGATGTGGGCACATATGCAGAAAGGGAAGTACCTGTGAGGGGCCACAAAGCAGCTTCTTTGCCCAGGTCTGCTGGGGGGTGTGGGAGGCACTTGCTCAGGATTCCTTCACATCCCCAGGCACATCTCTGATCCAGGACATGAAGGCATATCTGGAAGGTGCAGGTGCAGAGTTCTGTGACATCACACTGCTGCTGGATGGGCACCCACGGCCAGCCCACAAGGCTATCCTGGCTGCCCGCTCTAGGTGGGTTGAGTACCTACCTATTCAGGATGGCAGGGCTCAAACGGTGGCTGCCTTTTGCTCAGAACTTTCTGTCTGCTACTCTCTGTCTACAGCTACTTTGAAGCCATGTTTCGGTCCTTCATGCCTGAGGATGGGCAGGTGAACATCTCCATTGGAGAGATGGTGCCCAGCAGGCAGGCCTTCCAGTCCATGCTGCGCTACATCTACTATGGCGAGGTCAACATGCCCCCTGAGGACTCACTGCATCCTCACAACCCATGGGCGCTAATCTGCTCTCAGATCAATCGCAGACTTTGCCAGTCAGTGAGGACAGGAGGGGACCATCCTCTGTGGTGAATGAGGGCCCCAGCGTCACTCCTGGCTCACCCCCGCAAGATGGCTTTGGTACCCAGCTGCCCTCTTTTGGCCTGGTGATCTTGGCTCAGTTTCTCATTCTGGAGAATTTCCCAGTGCCCAGTACTGTGTCTGGTGTTCTCCAAAGGCTCAAAAGCATGTGGGCAGCCAGAAGGAATGGGTGGTCCTTGACCCCCACAGCTACATATAACCAGGTCAATCATTGCTCAGAGTGACAGGAGAGCAGACAGATGTGGACTGACTCCTTGTACTTCAGCAGGGTTTTAATATGAGGTACCATGGAGAAATCTGCAGATGTGCGATAGGTATGAGGGGATTTGTGGTTTTCTTTGAATGGATTTTGAATGGAGCCTTTCAGCTCCAATGTAATTCAGGACTTATGTAGAGAGCAATCCAGTGTCTGGGCCTGGCTCCCAGGGGAAGGCTGCGGAAGGGGCAGCCAAAAGGGGCAATTGCGCTTCCTTTCACCATAGGCTCCTTAACTAACTCCCAGCTACCTGTTCGCGGCCCCCTACTACTATGGCTTCTACAACAACCGGTTGCAGGCATACTGCAAGCAGAACCTGGAGATGAATGTGACCGTGCAGAACGTGTTGCAGGTAGTGCTGGTGATACTGGTGGGCCACGCCTTCCTCTACAGAGGGGGAGGTGGGGTCCCTCAAAGTCCCTGCTATTTCAGATTCTGGAGGCAGCTGACAAGACACAGGCACTGGACATGAAGCGGCACTGCCTGCACATCATTGTGCACCAGTTCACCAAGGTCAGGCCTGCCCAGCCCCAGCGTGCACGGCCCCAGGTCTCCGTCAGGACACGGTGGGAGGAGGGAGTCACAGGCCCTGAGCTGGGCCAGGCTGAGCCTCCTTCTCATTGCTCCTTCCTTGCTCTCCCTCATCCTCACAGCCAGCCTGAGTCCTGCCCAGGTTGGGCTTCCAGAGGACTCGTCTGCCCGCCCTGGCTCTTATGCAAATCTGGTTCGTTATGCAGGTCTCCAAGCTGCCCACGCTGCGGATGCTGAGCCAGCAGCTGTTGCTGGACATCATAGACTCCCTGGCCTCCCACATCTCTGACAAGCAGTGTGCAGAGCTGGGTGCCGACATCTGAGGGTCCCCTTGGTACCCCCCCAGCAGGAAGAATGATGCTGCCTGCCTGCTTGGGCCACTGCAAAGCCTGCCCCGTCTGTGCCCCTGCCAAAGTGGGTGCAGCTGTGGGGTCAAAGGCCAGTGTACTCAGAGCCTCTGAAGGGAGCTGAGGGGGTATGGGCCCCAAACACCACAGAAATGTGCCCTGGCTACTACCCAGAGCTGGGGAGCCTGAGGTGTGGCTTTAGAAGGTTCACCTTGCTCCTAGGGTCTGACTGTGTTGTGGATTCAAGCACTGGGTCCTAGTTAAGGCAGCATGGGGAAGGTGCTACAGTTACTGCGGCCCCAGGCAGTCCACCTGTGCTGTGCTCCATCCCCTCATATCACTAAAGTCGGTCACGGGCCCTCCTTCCAGTAGGAGTTTATGAATGGGGACAAGTGATACACATCTGGTCTGCCCTGAAGATGAATTCTGGAGTGATGAGCTCTGCGGTCTGTGCCCAGCACACAGGGCAGTCATCCTGGGCTGTGCCTAGCTTGGCTATGCCTACCTTCCAGAGGGGCTGCAGGCTCCCAGCCTACCCACCTGTACATCTGGGCCATAAAAAGTCAGCAGAGGCCGTAATTATCTACTGTCACAGATATGCCTCCATTAAAGCCATGGCAATGCTACCTTCATATGTCTCACTGACATAGTCTGCACTACTGGCCTCTGGCCAAGCTCTGGCTGCCTGCTTGCAGAGGAGGACCAACTATGACCCCGATGGTTTGGTAGATCCTGAACATGAGTCAGTCGATCCCATCCACACTGTCAATGATTCCTGCCACCACCTGTTGCCACCCAGTAACAAGTGGGAGAGGGATCATGGAAAATACCCAGGCCAGACCCTGACCTCTTAAGAGCCCTAGAGTGGTAACCACCCTGCCCCACTCCTGTGCATCCGTTGGGTTCTGAGGATTTGTTCTCCTGCCTTAAGTGGATATGAGGATAGGCCAAAGCCTCCTCCCATCACCCTAGAGTAAGCTCTGTGTGAATCCATATTGACCTGGGAGGCATAGTTTTGCCTGAGAACAATACAGAAACCATTTTGTCTTTGCCAGGAAGCCAGAGCTCAGCTTGGGGAAACGACTGGCTCTTTTCCTTAGAGCTCTTTTCTTTCGTAGTTGTGCTCCATGCAAACATGGCCTTGCTATGCCTGCAGCCCTTGCTGTGGGGCCCCAGGTAGCTAGGAGGCCATGGATGGCAGGCTGAGTACCTTTAGCCAAGGGCAGCAGATCCGTAAGGCCAGCCAGCCAGCAGCCTGGTGCAAGATGAGGTGGGATGTGAGGGAAGTGTGGAACAGGAGGTGTACTGAGGGATAGGCCCTGTGAGGAAGCAGGCGGCTAGGATTACTGGACGGGGGCTGAAGGAATGGAGATGTATTGCTATAGGGTGGGTAGCCAGGGTATGATTTTCTCAATTTCTCAGAATCACCCACTCAGATTTCCTGCAAAGCAACCTCATCCATAGAGCCCTCCTGCAGGAACCAGTATAGAAGCCTCAGGAACAATCTGCACACGCTGCTCTCTGCTGACCCTCATAATTAGCTTCTCTACTAACTCTTTTTGGATATGATACAAGTTTTACACACTAAGGGCCCTAAAAAGCAAATCTGAAAGCAGATGTAAGTTCTGGGACTAGGAAATCAGTAGTGCTCCTTGGTTTGTGTGGCCAGGGACCAGCAAGCGGTGTTTCTCCAGAGAATCAGCCCATGAACCCAGCTATTTACTTTAGTTACATCCGTAGTGAAGCTTTCTAGGTTCTCTTAAGTTGAAGAAAAAAAAAAAAAAAAAAGACACAGGCCAGGCCTTTCATTCCTGTCTCCAGGATTTATCCACCTGTTCCCATACTTCAAAGGACTAAAAATTTTCTTGGCAAGGTCTTAGCACCTTGGGCACAGCACTCCCAGAGGGTTGATGACTGTCATTACTGTCCCTTTTTCTGACAGGTCTAGTTAAGAGTGGTATAGGAGGCTGCCCTGCCAGGCAGATGGAAGCTGTGCCTCTACATAAAAATGGTTTGGACAGGGTTTTATGAGTGGCCTCAAGGGGGGCTCCCTTGCTTAAGGCGGTTGCGGGACCCAAGGACAGGGTTTCTGGCATTGTCCCCTGGCCCCTCCATTCTATCCCATGAGAACCCTGTGGGACATAGCTGCACAAGCACAGACAGGGTGGCTGTCCCCTGTGCAAGACTGAGAGGTGGCTAAAAACTAGGCTTTTCATAGCCAAGAATCTATAGACTGCAGGGTCTCCGCTCTCAAGAGGCTGCAGCCAGTTTTAGGGGGCAAGGGGGACAGGCCTGGCATTCCTCACTTAGACAGCAGCATGTCCTGGAATCCACTTTATTATGGCATCTGGTGGATGTGCTGGGTGCAGTTCAGACTGGGTCCCTCTCCAGGTGGATGGCAGGAAGAAGAGGGCACAGCCTTGACGGGTGGTCCCTCCCTTAGGTCATACTATTGCTCAGTTGCATGGCGAAGTCCTGCACATGCTCCTTCAGAGTCTGTCGGGCGTCAGCCTGTGCCCGCTTCTCCCGTGCCCGTTCCTGTTGCAGCTTGGTCAGCCGCAGCCGCAGCCGCTGCTCTCGCCGTTTACATGCCTGCAGCTGACGCTGGGCCTTGTCCAGGGCATCAAGGGCAGCTTCAGCCCTCCTCTTCCAGAGTAGGGCACTACCCACTTGGTAGCTGTGCTCATTCTGGATGTAGGCTCCAGCAGGTGGTGGCAGGCGCAACATGTAGGCTGAGGGGGAGACAGGCCGTGGCTCGACAGGGGAGGGCTGCCGCTCAGGTGACGGCTGGGTACTACAACCCGCTTCATCTGCTTGAGCACCTAGGGAGCCTAGAAGGTCTGAAAAGGGGCCGCTAAGGCTAGGCTCCAGTCTCCCCGCTGGGGAGGCGGGCAAAGTGGCAGGTGCTGAGGCCTCTTCCGCAGGAAAGCAGGTGACATCAGCAGGAGGAGGTGTAGAAAATGGAGTTGTAGGCACTCCGCCTTCGGAGCAGCTGGAGGGAAGAAGGAAAGAGACTGACAGCCCAAACTGAAGTGCTAGACCCACTTCCTAAGCCCATTTGATGCTAGAATCCCAGCCGTCCAGGCTGCAGGCAGACACCCCAGCCCCACTGACTCGGGCTTAGAACAGGAGTGGGCACGCCCCCACCCACAGCACATACCGCTTCCTGCACCTCCGGGGCCGGCCAACATCGCGAGGCCCAGAGGGGTAACTGTGCCCCTTGGCCTTGGCTGTCCGGCGCAACTTGGCGAAAGACTCAAATATAGTAGGCACTGCCCCTTCCTTCAGCCTGTGATACCCGCTGTGGGAGAAAAGCAGCCTGGATGAGATGGAGAACAACCGCTGCCACTCTGGGCCAGTCTGGCCTGGGCAACCCGGCATGGGTTCCTGAGTGCTAGGGCTGTGAGAGGCTGAAAGGCAAAACTGCACACAGTAAGTATGGAGAATGCCAAGTTAGGCAAAGTCCACTACGCTTCTCCCCGAAGGCTTCCTCAAAATTGAGGTGCCAGAAAAGCTCGCCCCGTAGGGCTGGACTGACAACCCAAAATAACAATCTTGCTGGGACAACTGGTACCGAACAGCCCCAGGAAACACCGGTTTCTCTGGTGTAACCAGCACAGCTATCCTGGGAGTGGGTTTTATTGTATATAACTGGAAAAGGAAACAGCGCCCTTAGAACCACGTTTGCCTGTCTATCGGGCGAACTGGCCTCATGCCAGCCTGTCAAGGACCTCATCAGGACATACAGCTGCCCCACTCTGCCGCCTGGAACGATGCCCCATGCTCTACCCCAAGGCTGGCTAGCAAGGAGGCCCACCTGATTCCCACCAGCTCAAAGCAGTTCTCCTCGAAGTGTTTGGAGCAGAAGTAGATGTATTCAGAGGCTGGGTCCCACAGGCCCTGGCCGCTGGGGTCCAGCCGTTGGCAATTCGCCAGCCACAAGCCGCGCCTCGGGTTGTCCTTCTTGGGAAGTCTGCAGAGCCACAAACCCCTGAGCTCCGGGCTGACCGCAACCCTGGGCTCATACTGACCAACCTCCCCAGGCAAGAAGAGCAAGGCCGGCACAAGACGGGAGGAGACCTCCGCGGGCCCTGCCTGGGATGCACCGCTCGCCTAGGCAGAGGAACCTCAGGCCTCGAGAAAGCTGCTTGCTCAGCGTTCTAGAGCAGGTAAGACTGACAGCAGCGACTGCTAGGCGTCCGGTCCTCCTTTTCTGGACAGGATTTAGTCCCATCTGGACCATCCTGTTCACCCTCCCAATCTCAAGTAGAAGGATATTTTCGACCTGAGAACCGGGAACAGTACAGGCAGTCTCTACCCAAAGCAGCAGGGCACATTAGCGCATGCGCAAGGGCGCCCTCGTGTACCAGCACGCACGCGCGCTGACCTGTGGAAGGAAATGCCGCGGTTGCGCGTCTCCCGCGTATCTCGTGTGCAGCAGCCGGCGGCAGAGCAATGACGCGGCATCTGGGGAAGGGGCGGGAGGGTAGGTGGCGGGCAGCCGTCCGGGCCCAGAGTGGCCTCTTGCCCTCAGTTGCCGCTCCCACCAGGGCCCCTTGGTTTATAGGACCACCCGTGACCCGATCTCGACCTGACCCCGTCCCAGCCAATTCTCTTATCTCCCGCTAGCGGCACTCACGGTCTCCCCATTGCTGCGCCGCTGAAATCTCGCGAGGGAAGGAGCGTGGCGGAAGTTAGTGCCATAGAGACTGGAGCCTGTGGCCCTCGGCCCGGGGCGGGGTTGCGTGGGGGCGGACCGGAAGAGTTCTAGCTGGCTGGCGCCGGAGGCGGTGAGCGCGGCGGTTCTTTTTGTCTGTGTAGCTAGCACTTCGGAGTGACCCCCGCCTCCACGGCTTTGCTCTGTATTGGTCTCTTCACTTTCTAAGGCAAATTCTTCCTAAACACTCCGGCACGCTTGCAGCAGTCTCAACGGGACGTAGGAAGCCATAATGGTGCCCCTAGAGTCTCTCAGGTCGGCAGCCGGTTCTGGGAGGTCTCCTGACCCAAGAAACACTACCGCCAAGAAAATGGGGGGAGGATTTTTGGAGGAAAAACAAAACACAAAAACAAAGCCTTGCTCCGGCTGAGGTGCACACCTGTACTCCCAGCTACTCCAGAAGTGAAGGCAGGAGGATCGAGTTCGAGGTCAACCCGGAACTTACTGGCACCCTGCCTCAAAAAATGGCTGGATATGTAGCTCGGTGGTAGAGCGCTCACGGGTTCAATCCTGTGTGTAGGGAAAAACAAAACACAAAGCACGTCTCCCGCTATTAGAGAGCAGTTGTCAATCCCCTAGTACATTTGTGATGTGCCAGAGGTTCCTTGGTGCCTCCAGAACTTGGGAACCGTATGGGGCCTTGGGGAAGGAGGTTTGCACAGCCCCTTGCATACAAATGAAGGGTTAGGCACAAGAGGCAGGTGAGGTCAGCCACTCCCTGACATTGACAATAAACCCAGCCCGACCTACTCAAGGCACTGTGTTCATCCTAGTATCATAAAATCAAAAAAAGGAAACAGGTAATATTTCTGTACCAGTCAAGTATGGCCCAGAGGACTTAACGCCGAAACTTACGGTGTGATTTTTGAAAAGTACTGTGAATGTTTTTAAAATTTTTATTACAGTAGAAAGAACACTGCCATTAATCTTCAAAGTACTCCCTCTTGCTGGAAACGCACTTACCACTGCTGCCAACTTCTGAAGCTGTTCTGAGTCCTCCGTTAGTGGCACAGCCATGGCTGCCGCCAGCCTACAAAGCACTTTAGCTAGAGCTGAGTGGTGGCCCACGCCTGCAAGCAGCATTTGGGAGGCCGACTCAGCATTGCCATGACCAGACCCTGTCTCAAAAAAGTCAGAAAAAAAAACGGCTTACTTTTCACAGCCATTTTGACTTCAGGCAAGAACTAGACGCCCCAAGGCACCAGGTCCAGGAAGGGTCTGGTAGATGAGGGCACAGCGTGTTGTTATGAAACTGCTTTCCTGCTGGATGGCACTTGCAGCAGCATTCACCATGTTTTGAGGACACGGAGTTCGAGAACTGCTCCATAAAGTGGAAAGAATGATGAGATGTGTGTTTAAAATGAGTATTCTTTTTTTAAAGTAATGGTTTCATCTTTTATTTCTTGTCGTTTTGAGACAAGCTTTTCACTATGCAGGTCAGGCTGCCCTTGAACTTACTTTGTAGCCCAAGCTGGCCTTGAACTCGTAATTCTCCTACCTTAGCATCCCAAGTGCTGAGATTACAGGCATGTGCCACTATGCCTGGTGAGAGGGAGTATTGAGGGTAATTATTAATGACAATGTCTTTTACTGCAATAGTTTTTAAAAACTGTATTTTTTTAAAGAATAAAAAATAAAACAGAAAAAATAAAAATATCAAATTTTTTAAAAAAGATAGTAAATTAACAATGGTGGTTGTATTACATACTGTTATCTTCAAAGCAGTTGCTCAGATTTCTTCTTGGGGTTATTTTTTGAGATAAGATGTCAATGTGTAGTTCAGGCTCGCCATGAACTCACTACATAGTCCAGCATAGCTTCACACTCATTGTAATTCTCCTGCCTCAGCCTCCCAAGAACTGGGATTATAAGCATCTGCCACCATGTCTAGTTTTAAACTGTATCTGCTCACACTTTGTAAAGGATTTTTTTCCTGATTCCTTTAGCCTATTGTTTAGAAGTTTTTCTGGAAGTAAGAAAGTAATACATACACATGCCAAATAATTTTTTTTTTTTTTTGGTACCAGGAATTGAACTTGGGACCTTGCACTTCTGAGGCAGGCGCTTGTGCCACTGAGCTATATCCCTGGCCCCCAATTTTGTCTTTTTTGAGACAGGGTTTCCCTATGCAATTCAGGCTGGCCTTGAACTAGCAGTGATCCTCCTGACTCAGCCTCCGGAGGGCTGGTATTACCAGGTGTGTGCCACAATGTTTCCCCATTAGAATAATTATTTTAAGGGCTTTGCGCTGAGCTACTGCCCCACCCCTCTTTGAGACAGGGTCTTGCTAAGTCACTAAGTTGCCTAGACAGGGCATGAACTTGTGATCCTTGGGCTCTCACAGTGATGGAATCACAGGAATGTGCCACCATGCCCAGGTAAATGGCTATTTTCCCGCCTAGAAATCAATATGGAAAAGGCAGGTATCTAAACAGGAATTATGTCATGGTACAGAACACAGCATGAACAATGAATGCTTCAATACAGAAACTTTAATAGGTAAATGCATACTGTAATGGTATACTGCATGTCGGCAGGAAGTAAAGGAAGAGTTGCCAGCTGCTCCTACTCAGTATTCTTCCCCTTCTTCAGCCTCTGCTTCCACAGAATCCACGCCCACCTCTTCATAATCCTTCTCCAGCGCTGCCAGGTCCTCCCGGGCCTCGGAGAACTCCCCTTCCTCCATGCCTTCTCCCACGTACCAGTGCACGAACGCCCGCTTGGCATACATGAGATCGAACTTGTGGTCCAG